>ML776641.1:465709-504448 GCA_009831015.1 Picea engelmannii
ATGTTCAAATTTGAGTCTTTAACACATAGATCCACAGTGTATTTTTGGTGGCTATGTTCAGATTTGAGTCATATTGGCATGGATCCACAGTGTATGTTTGGTGGCCATGACTTGTCTTACTTGACATGGATCTTCGTATGTCAGCATTTATTCTTTGAGTCATTTGCATTCTGAGTATGGGAATGACTACCTTAGTGATGATATATTATTGTACTATATTTCCTTGTTTGTTGGCAGGTTTCCGACAGACTGTTCCTTGTTCCCTACACACACTCGACAAAGTATTTCAGCTATCACTCTGCTCTAACTTCATACTTTGGGGGGCTCTCTGTTACACATTATTTTCATCATCCCTATGATTGTTAATGATGTAAACCTATCTATTGCCTTTAGAGGGGTCAGTGGCCTGAGTTCCTAAAGAGAGAAGGGAGAAGAACTTTTCCTGAGAAAAGAAGTTGCATTTTCCTATGTAAAAACCTTATAAAAAGGGATGTTCGCAGGTTTCTATATAGGCAGGGTGTGAGAATGACCCATTCTCGCAGGTTTCACTATAGCCAGGGTGTGAGGTGTTTGCAGGTTTCTCTATAGCTAGGGTGCGAGAATTCCAGCACGTGGGAAAATGAGTGTTTTTTCGAATCTTCTAAAAGGAGAAGCTTCTATGGTTAGGTGGCATCTGAATGGTTTGGATCTTACTCGCTTTCATGATTTAGTGGGATCATCCTAACCTCCTCACCTTATCCTCTTCAACTTATAAAAGGAGAGGATTTCTCATGGAAAAATTTAGCTTGGATATGCTTGAGCTTGAGCTTGGGTTAGCTTTGTTGGTTCTTGAGCTTGTTAGCTTTGGCTTGGTTAGAGTGGCTTTGAGATTTGCTTTGTCAAGATAGATTGTGAGTAGCTATCAGATCTATGGTTTCATAACCCTTGGAGCAAGAAGTGTGTGGGGAACGAAGGATAGTTGGAAGGGACCTTACGACATCAAGGCCATGGTTGTAATCTCTCTTTCACATTTAATATGATACAACAATATGATTCTTTCCCATAAAGATAAGTTTACTTTATTGTATAACTTCTTGATCATATACATAGATTAAATATTGAATATATTGAGTTGTCTTCACTTCGATTGGTTTGTATTGTTTTGGTCTGGATGACGCAAGAGCATTGGAGCGAAATTGGAACAACAAAGACCCAAGGAAGCGATCATAAAGTATGTTTATGAGTCCTGCCTCCTAGTTCATTCAATAGTTGTAATCTAGGGAAAGAGTATTATTCTGTCTAGCTTTGTTCTAGATCTTTGTGGATCTAGGGAGATCGGTTTGTGTCTGCACTCACGGATTTATCCTGAAACACATCTTCATAATAACCAACAAATATACACTTCTCACTTTTAGGTTGCAATTCTTTCCTTTTCGCATAAGGAATGTGAGCCCATGCTACAATGCCAAATACAGAGAAGTGACTTACATCTGGATTAATTTTATTCATGCTTCTTTCGATGTTATATTTTTTAGAGCCTTTGCAGGAGTGCGATTTATGATGTGATTTGCACATTTAATTTCTTTCACCCAATATTTTAGACTTAATCCCTTAGATTAGATCATACAATTAGCCCTTTCTTTTAATGTGTGGTTCTTTCTCTCAACAACACCATTTTGTTGTGGTGTATATGGAAGAGTGTGTTGCATTTGGATGCCCTGTGCAGTGCAATAACTTGTAAATTGATTGTTCACATATTCACCTCCATTATCAGTTCTTAACCTTTGAAGTTGATGTCCATATTAATTTCCTACAAGGGCCTTGTAGGCCAAGAATATGTCAAAAACTCCACGCTTAAGTATTAATAATTAAACCCAAGTGCATTTGTATTTACAATTACTACAAGGCGCTCCATCTAGCCGAGAAAAAAATGAACATGATTTGGACTTCAGGCATAGCCCTTGCTAGTTTTATTCCAGAGGTAGAATATTTTAAAGAACTTCAGTGGTGTGAAAATAAATTCAATTCAGAGTAAATAATAATCCAACTCCAAGGAAAATAACCTATCTCTTTAGCTCCTTCAATATTTACCAAAATGCTACATCTCTCCATGCCTACCATTTGATTCAAGGGAAAAGAGGCTAATGAACTCCTCAAACAACAAAAAGGAGGATAAGAGCTCCTTGATAAATATCTGGCCGACCCAAGAAATAACATTACCTCTTCCAAGATTGAGGTAAGCCCCTTGAAATACCCATACATGGAAAATTTGTGGTTATTTGCTTGTATCATTGGATTGGAATCCACGACCTCTATGCCAAGAAATATCATCTATGCCTTTAATTTCGCTCTGCATGAGAATGATATCATAGATTGGGGTCACATTATTTCTAGTGAAATCTCAGATCAATTAAGTAATTTGAAAAAGACTCAGAAATTTTATATGACATCCTATCTTATTTTCACCATAGCCTATTACCATGTGTTTGAGGACTTGTCGAGGGAAAGGATAATTGATTTTTAGGTGGAACCAATCTTCTCTTGGTATTCAACCTTGCAGAGGCACAAAGCTCAGTATAATTTCTGCACGGTTCACAATAATTTTATCTCAGAGTTTAAAAAATTACTTTTTTTGGCCCTAATGTGTCAAGATTATCACTCGAAGTTGCCACCTTTCTTGTAGGAAAAGGAGTTTTTGAAAATACTGAAGATTTCAATATTATAAGGTTATTTGGTTGTGAATAGAAACCTTTCCTCCTCCCGTTTTATGTATCAGACAAGCATTTTATTGTAGAACTTTGCAGGAAATGTAAGTCCTAAGCTCACTTCTTCAAAGAGAAGAGAAATAAGCAGTTCATCTTGATACCTTGGAAAATTGGAGAAATCATTGTAAAACACATCTCCAATTTGGATGAACTTGTAGGTCATCTTGACCAACTTGGCCTAAAATAAGCTGAACTTGTTGAGGGTTTCAAACCAAATGATATGTTTATTGCAAATATGTCCTTAATTGGTTATTCTTCCTATTTTACCAAAATTGAAAAATTTGAAGAAGGGGGTCGAGATAATTTGAATCTCCTTGAAGCTTCAGTCGACTAGGATTTTAATGACATGGAGGAATTATTTAGTACCAATGAGGGATATTGACAACAAGCTAAAGAAGTGACAGATAGAAATCCTAATTCATCAATTGTGTCTCAAAAGCGTCCCCTGTAATAAAGAAACCTAGGAGCAGTGGTTTGGAGATGAGAAAAACACATGTTGGAAGTTCAGATGATGGTGGTGATAAGGACCTAGAAAAGAAAAACCTTGAAAAATATCATACTGTATATATATTTCTGCCAAAAGAAAAACATATATACAAAAATCAGGGTTAGGTGTACATGAAACTCAAGAAAGTCCACGGGCTATGGATGTAGATGAGCATATTTAATAACTCAATTAGTTTGAGAAAACACTGTTGGAAACTCGAGATATCACCAAAGCCCTAGTCACTCAGGAACCATAGATATTTGAAGAGGAGTATGTAACCTTGCACCACGTGGCCTATAATCGAGCGTCTAAAAAAATGTTAATTGAAAAAGTGAATACAAAAAACAAGAAGGTATATGAGAAATGGAAATCAATAATTGATTTCAATGGGGTTGTACCATAAAAAATTGTACAATTCCATGAAGCAACCAGAAAAGCCCTGAAACAGTCTGTCGGTAACATTGAAAAGGAAAATTTGGACTTAAAACAAAAATTAAAATAATTAGAGGCAAATTTAATTTCATGACCATTGTTTGTAGAATATTTATACATAGTGCAACCAACACTCATTTTAGAATATATCCCAGAAAGCAACAACAAATGGAAAGGTTCATCTAGTTTGCTGCAAGCAATAAGAAATGTTTTTTGGAGATGAGATACACAAAATAATAGATTTGATTCAAGAAATTTGGGAGCTTTCACAAAGGTCCACCAACTTTACAACAATGATTAAAAATGTCAAAGAATATCTTTGGAAAGATCTAGATAATGATGAAGGTTTCTACAAGGATGTTGTGGGTACATTCTCAGCTAAAGTTTCAATCTTAAACAATATTCCTAGAAGAGAGAAAAACCTTCCTTTAAAAATCCGAATGAAACAAATTAATGCATGTTGGTTGAAGAGAATAACAAATTTGAGAGAAATGATAAATGGACTAAATGCTTTGAAGAACAAAAGAGAGGACTTATACTTGAAGATTGTTAATCTCATGAAATAACTTGATGGCCCGAGTCTATTAATGGATACAATTCTTTCATCTAAAGAGAAATTATTAGACCAACTTAGTGTATTGAAATTTGCATGTGCTAATGAATTCATATACTCAATTGAATTCTTCGAGGAATAAATAGAAAGGTGGCTAGTTAGATACATGAACAAAAATGATGAGGTAGATGACACATTGCACCAATCAGGCATGCACCTAAGAGAGACAGAGAATGATTTATTCGAAATAAAGACAAGGCATGAGATCATGGTGGCCCCCATGAGGGAATATATTGAAGATTGGCTGATAAAATCCTTAATCAAAATCAATGAGCCTGAACAATTAGAAATGGTTGCAACAATTATGCCACCTCAACCACAACAAGCATCTACAAAATAGGAACCAACAAATAAGTGAGGGTTCATAAAAAATTTCCATCACAATCTTTTTATTTCATGGTCTGCGAGAACCCCATCCCAATCCTCTTTGAAGGACAAACACAAATCTTTTATTTCAAGACATTTACCTTGTATTTTTTAAAGACATATATTATTTTTTGAGGTTTTGAGAGAACTATTTTGGTATATTACATTATTGTAATTTCAAATACTTTGATTCAATTGTGAGATTTCAAATTTGTATCTATCATAATCTTTTTTATGCCTAATGGAATGATCATTCAATGTTCTCTGCCATATGTGGTCTATACTTTCTTTCTTCTCTCCCTTGAATATTGTGTTTTGTCTTGATGAATGTTGTGATTGAAATGCCATTATATTTATTTTCACATTCTTTTGGTTTATGATCTCGTAATATGTTGTAAATATTTCCTTTCGTAAGATACTTGGTCATGTCTCATGTAACATCCCCTGGACTACAACTCCACTGTCGAGGCAATGCTACCTGCAAAATACCTAATCTTGTACATTTAGCTCTGATCTGTGATAGCTCCAGCCTACAAAACCACTGGGCTATGCCACACAAGGATACTTGTGGAAAACATAGACATCCATATAAACATAGAATGACTATTCTACATATATATAACATATTATTGCGGAAATAAAAGTAAGCCTACACATGCAACATATACAACATACACATGAAATACTCATCAATTACAACATATGTACCATTACACAACATGTAAATGAATATAAAAGCAGTACTTATATTTTATTAGAAGACCACCAACTATGTGAAAACCTTCCATGAACCTCCCAACCTTTGACCGTGCTGCTCATCACTCTCAGTAGTAGGTCACCCCCAAGCCGGGACTAAACTCCATTGGGAAAGGGAATTCTAGGCTTGGCAAGGACAACAAGGAAGTTTCACAAAGCAAAAGGAAGGATCTTTTATCCCAGGAGCCACTTACGCCCACAACCCACAGACCCTCATTTCCCACATGCCTGATCCACCCTAGGAGGATACACCTTCACTAATACAAGTCCATCGGCTAGTACACCTCCCTTACCTTAGGCTTCAACAATAGGCTAGACTAGAAGTCTCAGAGTATTGTAGCTGCTACGTGAATCCCTTCCAAGAGAACTCACTTCCTGGGAAACTCTCTCACCTGGGAGAGCTGCTCACAGGCCTGACAACCTGCCTCTTCAACTAATATTTGACTCATCTACAACCAGGTATGGGTGTCAGCAACAACATAGGGAAAAAAAGGTATGGACACCCAAAAAGACAATATCCTAACACTAAGTCACAACACGACTCAGGTGACTACAATTACGTCAGGCTTCACAGGAAACATGGATCAATCCCTTGGTTTTCACTGGTTTTAGGGTGACTAACCTCGCGAGAGTACATATGCAAAGATGAAGGATCTCAAAACTCATCCTGACACAAGGATGCGAGTCACATATAATGGGAAGTGAACCCCTAACACGATTTGAATCACGGGTTACTGGTTCTAAAGATCCATGATGGATGCCCCCGATTCACGGTTAGACAGTCAATGGAGAATGGCAAGCGAACCCCCAACACGAGTTGACACTTCAGCTTTAATTGCATGCGCCCATGTCAACACTTGTCTTCCTGGAGCTGCATGCACTTCATTTATCCTATGTCCCCCTTTACAGGAACCTAGGATAACAAAAACATATCATGTTCACCTTAGTCTTTAGGAATTAATATTAAAATATTAGTCCTCTAGAGGTAAGTCCCCTAGCTTAGTCCCTAGGTCCAAATACTTAGCCCCCCCTTCCTTACCCTACCTAGTGGAGCTTAGTCCCCCATAACTCTTCTTTGTGGTCAATCTACACAGAATGATGTTTATATTTTTATTAATGATTTTGCATATTTACATATACAAAACATGCTCTTGGCCTTAGCATCCTAGGCTCCTCGCCTAATCATCACATAAGCCTCCTATCTTATTATAACTCGACTCACCAGCCTAACAAACATGTTTACAATTCATATTTACAACTGGGGCTCTACAGGGGGATATTACAATCCCCTCCCCCTTTTTTTGCACTGTCCTCAGTGCAACTTGTTTATACATATATAATTCAAAAATTCTTTAAAAATATCCAAGCTTTAGCTATTGGAAGCCCATTATCCACCTGGTGCTTTGCTTTCAAGCACCAATTTTGGTGTTCCTTTTGCATGTGAAACTCAATTAATCTATTCCATAGGGCTTCTTTAGGAAAGCATTCATCTCATTTCTCCTTGTTATATGCTTCAATTAAACCTCATTGAAAGCACTCACTGGCTATAGATCCATGACATTCCGCCTAGCCTTAGATCTCATTGTTGATAAACTCTTAGCAGAGCTATGAATCCACAGACATAAACACTCTGCTCCTACACACATTCATTCGGAAGAAACATTAGAACATATAATAACATTATAACCTGTACACAAGATACACAACATACAATGAATAGAGAATTGATACTTATCTTTTGATTGAGAAGACCTTCCACATCAACATGGTCTCGACCAAGGTACCAAATCTCAACAACACTCCAACCAACCAAACCTCAACAACACTCCAACCAACCAAACCTCAACAACACTCCAACCAATGGTCTCTCATTCCCCACATGCCTGCCCCACCCCAGGAGTGTACACCTTCATTGTCACACAGTCCATCAGTTGCTACACCTCCCTTTCCTTGGGCTTTAGCAATAGGCTAACTCAGGAAGTCTCAGATCACAATCAACATATTCTCGAGATACTCTTTAATAAACATTCTAACTTTAATAAACATCATCTCATATGCATCACCCACATGAAGTTATCATGAGAAAACATAAAAGAATTCATTTAGGAACTCCAACTTAGTTCAAAAAGGAATTCAACTTTTTTTTTTTTTCCCAAAACATGAAATTCCATTTCATAATTCTTCTTGGTTGTTTCCATATTAGGATTTCAACCTTCCTTGTGGTTTTCCACAAGCACCAAACTGCATACCATTTTCCTACAAGGCTTCATCTTGCATACTGCCAACAATTGTCAACATTTCCTGTACATCATAATTCAATTGCAATATGTAAAGAACCCTATGCAATGAACTTAGAATTGTCTACATCTAGCAATTCAATCATGATTACCAAGCAATTTAATAAAATAGAATGACTCGTCATTCTATTCATATGCATGTTCATAATTAATAACAATAAGTTCATTATTTCTTCTTTTGAACAAGAAAATTTCCTGCAGTCAATGCTCATGTGACTACTTGACTTGTAACTTTCCTGTTGCAATGTCTAACACCTCCCTGAAATGTCCTCAACTTCATGAGTTAACAACATTTAAGCTGTTAGTAACAATGATTTCCATGCAATAATATATATGCATGTACTTACAAAACATATTCAACCATTGCATTTAGTATACAATTCTGTCACTTATTATGCATGAGTGCAATTCTCAATGCATAATTAATCAATGCACCTTGCATTGGATTACATAATGCTCTTTATTTTAGTCATGTATCTCACCATCCATAAGTTGGAATTCTGGCCAATGTGTTGCCACATTCTCCAAACACCTCCTATTGTCTTCCCAATTAATTGGATGCCTTCTGTTTCGACCCGAACACTACACCAAGAATATAATTATGTGGTGTTCATTAGTGTTAGCAAAAATTTTGCAGTCCAAGTTTTATTCAAAGGTAGGAAGCTTTTAGTACCTGTGTGGGTCATAACGTTTCCATATCCATACCCTGCCATATCCAACCATGCCCTAGTCTCATACATGACTAGCTTACTGGCATTCCTTCCTATAACAAGCTCTTATCTTTTAATTCTTTGGTTATTACCTCACAACCAAATTAACATGACATTCCCCTATGTCAGTGTGTGCATTCAGAAGCTAAAAATATCTGAATTAATACAAGCCTCTAGCCTTTACCACATCCAATGGTATGCATTCAATAATATAATCATGTGATTTTATAAAATAACTCTGATTGAAGAAATTCTTACCTAGATTTCCTTTCAACAATTATGCAAAAAGAGTAATAAAAACTCATACCTGCATGACTGCCATTAATAAATTTTATACTACCTGAATGTCTGATGGAAGTAGAATCTTTCATGCTTCTTTTATCAAACTTATAACCAACACTTCATATAATTTTCAAGAGAATGGAAAGCCAAATGTTTTCATAACCTCCGTGGGTAGTCGAACAGTTTCATTTATTTCGACATTATTTCCCTAACACTCCCCCTTAATGGAGAAATGTATTCTCTACAACTTCTAACTTATTTATACATATTTCAAATTTTACCTTTGATGCCACAATTCTTCTATTGATATGGTTGTAGATGCCAATGCTTGATGACCCTTCCTTGTCATATCAAGCTTGTATAGTCCTCCAACTTTGATTCTCATAGCCATAATCTTGTAATGATCCCGCATATCTTTTACAAAACAATGTGTCTTTACAAATTCAACTTTCAAATCTTGATCTACTATGGGGGAAACCGAGATTAAGTTCTTCTTTATACCAGGCACATACATGACATTTTGAATTTGTTTAACACAATCGTTTGGCAAGGTTACTGATAGATCACCATATCCTTTAATTTGATGTGATTTATCATCCCCAAGATATATATTAGCACCATTATTACTCTCATGATAATTTTCAAACCAATCCTTATTGCAAGACATATGTATGGAGGCACCAGAATCAACAAACCAAGCATTTGAGTCATCTGTTTCTGCTGAAATGGAAACCTCTGAAAGAAACAGCCTAACATCATCATGCAATGTTTCTCCTCTATCAACAAAGTGACCAATATGCCTTCTATTTCTATGTTTGGACTCATTATATTTATTCTCCAAACAATATCTAGCATAGTGCCCAAGCTTGCCCCAGTAAAAACATACATTATTCCTTTTAACATTAGCATAAGTCTTTGATGCCAACAATCCCAAATTTGAACTTCAAGACTCACACTTAAGATTTTTCCTTCGCTATCTCCCAATTCATGAAACATAGGAGATTTTTCTCTAGTTGCAAGACCAATAATAAACATCTGATATTCTTCTAGCATTCCATTCAACGTTATAGTTACCAAATCTATGTTAGAGATATTTTCACCAATATCACCAATCTTGTCTTTCAATTCTTTAATTCTAGAAATAAAGTCATTGACATTTTCATTCTCCTCCATTTTAATTGAAACTAATTTTCTTTTTAGGAAAAATATTTTCATTCTACTCCATTTTAATTGAAAGTAATTTGCTTTTTAGGAAAAATATTTTCATTCTTCTCCATTTTAATTGAAAGCAATTTACCTTTTAGGAACAACTCGATTTGTATTTGTTGTTTGATACAAATAGTTAAGTGTCTTCCATGTCTCATTAGATGTATTGCATTCTCTAATATGGGAAATGATGTTATCCTTCACGAACATTCTCTGGAGCACTTTTGCCTTGGTCTCTCATTGCTCCCAATCCTGAATTGATGTTGTTGTGGTTGCGGGGGCTTCTGGATTGACTTCATCATGAGATGCAATTGACCAAAAATTATAGCCTTCCATGAATGTACTCTTAAATTTCTAATTGGAATAATTTTTCCCTTCCAACTTTGTTGACTCATTTAGATAAGATTCATCGAATATATTTTTCATATCAAACAAAACGTATTCTCACAATAGCTTGAATTTTAACAACAAAATTATGCAAATTACCTTCTAGGTAATTTGATGGTTGCTCTCTCTTTCAGGAAAGAATTCCTTGTTGGCATAAAATTTCTTCCATGGATGACTCCACATATGCATACAAGGCCCTATATTTGATTCCTTTTAAGGGGAAAACAAACTTGCAATCAACACTTGATGCTCAACACTTGATGAATAAACTGTCTGAAAATAGACAACACCCACAAACAATGGAAAACAACAGACAACACCTCTACGTGGGTCACATGACTCACAACCTCTTCTTCTTAGCAAGCACACATATTGATTGTTCCTTCAATGCACAAATAAAACTTTGCCAGCACACACAGATTGAACTCCTTTGTCGAAGAATCCATAGATCACTCAACATATTCCACACATAATGACTCACAAATCTCACATCAACGTATGTGCTCTTATGTGCTCCCGACTCTCTCCAGATCATGAAATCAATAGCAAAACAAACAATCTTCTCATTTACCAAGCTCACACAGGTCCTCACGACCCTTCATCTCTTCACCAAGACTGCAATCAAGCTCTGTCACCTTGGTAAGGGTTTCACCAATCTCTCTCTCTCTCTCTCTCTCTCTCTCTCTCTCTCTCTCTCTCTCTCTCTCTCTCTCTACGTGCAGGCTTAAATGAATCAACCCAATATTTGATACCATAATACATAATACACAACACAAAGAGAGGAAGAGACACTTGTGAGTTTAATTGCTTACACACACATTTAGCTTCTCGGGCTTTGTTCATTGTTCATTAATAGATAAATAATACATACATTTTAGGAGAACCATTTTCACATTTCATGGATGGTAAATGGGGTAAACTGTCGGCCTGATTACGGTCCTAAACCTAATGGGAAACAAGTGATTCGAACCCGTGACCTCCTCCGCTAGGGATAGCTTCACATCTGGCTCAGAACTACTTGAGCTAACCCTTGGGGCTAAAATATTTTATTTTTATTTTGTTTTATTATTTAATCCTTGATATTTATAATAATAACATTTTAAATTTATAATATAATAAAAAGATTATATTTTTTTTGCATGCAACTATGCAAAGTAAATTAAGTTATTCAATTATTTAAACTTAAAGAAAATTAGATTATTCACTTTTTATTATAAGGTTAAAATAAAAAATAATATTTGCTATAGAAAATTTATTATTTTATTCAATACTTTTAAGTAAAGCGTAAAATTTTATTAAATACATTATAACAATAATACAAATATTATATTATATTTTATTATTTAATCCTTGATATTTATAATAATAACATTTAATTTTTTTTCTAAGGAAAAAATATGTAATTTTATGAAGATAAACAAAATTACGTCTGTATATGTCATCGACACTCCTATGCTCTATCAAAAAAGACAGCTTCTAGGTGTATTAGGGAGATCATCTACATAGAAGAGATTACAAGAAAGTGTCTCAAAAATACTATAGAGAGTCGATAGTGTGATCTCGATTTTTCAAGATAGTTCCAAAATGATTGGCTTCCTTCAATGTAGATCAAAATAAACTAAGTACATCTCTTCAGATTTGAACATATGATGCCAAAAATCCCAGAAATAAAGGAGATTAGTGATATAGCAGTCCAAGAGTTGTGAAAATATTCCCGGGGGCCATCTGGGCTTTCTTCCCTGATTTTCCAACTTCCATTGTCGAGTTCCAAACCAGATTTTGAGAGCTGGTCCACTTTTTTGTTTTGATTCCCGTAGAGATGAGAAAATGAGATAGGTGAGAATTCTGAAGAGGACCTTTTTATTTCTTCGAATAGTGGTATCATAGAGAATGTTCTCAAAATGTATGTGCATTTCATGACTTGAATTGCAAACAATGAGTCTCTAAAAATATTTAAGTGCCTGATGTTTTTTGCAAGGGCCAGAAGAAGCAAAAGATAAAAATTCATGAGTGCACTGTAGTTATTTGTGGCTTCACCCAAACCAACTGAGAAGGCAATGTGTTGGTTTTCAGAGATGTGTAAAATTCCACCAGCTCCTCCAATTTTGGGGGAATGTTGTGCAACACCATCGAAAAACTCCCAAGGGAAATATTTGTTGATTTCAGGGGGGGAGAGACTCCGATTTTGGTAGTGGAAGAATTCTTTTGTGGATATGTAGAAAAAAATTTGAGGCATTGTATGGCTGAAGTTGATATGGAACTAGATTTATCTTCGAATATGACATAGTTACTAGCCAACCATATTCCCCCAAAATGGATAAGAGGGACTTCCTTGAAATCCTTGTATTTTCATTCCCCTAGCCAAGTTTGGAGAGCTTCAGAAATAGAGGAGCCATTCCAAATCAAAATCTGCCCTAGTGAGCTACCGATTTCTCACCATACAAATTTTGTGAAGGGGCAATGAATGAAAAGGTGGGATCTTCTTTCTTCCTCTGATTTACATAATGCACATCTACTTGGACCTGTGAAGGAGCACTTTTGAAGATTTTCCCAAGTAGGGGCCTTGTTTTTTAGAAGGAGCCACATGGAAATCTTTGTTTTTTGGGGGCAATGGAGTTTCTAGAGGGGTGGATCATCATCCTGTATTTGTGCAATGTACCAAATTTTAAGGGAGTATTTCCCAACTGGGATGAAAGACCAGACAAGTTGGTCTTCATTGTATGAGAGTCTAGAAAAAGAAGACTATAATGCACTGGTGTAGAGTTTCCAGGATGTTAAGTAAGATGCTTCCAAATTTAACTCTTCCCCTAAGAGTAATCTTGTATTTCCTGTGAGAAAATCTATTTTTCCTACCTAGTTTAAGTAATAATAACGTCTCTGGTTTAGGTAGTTGACAAGCTCTTCAAGGAGTATGTGAGAGTTTGTACATCCAATCCAAGGATCTCATCCTATTAGGACTTCGTATCCCTTGCCCACTTTCCAAATTAGTCAATATCTTCATATGAAAGAGTTGATGATGGATTTTCATATGATTGTTCCACTCTTCAAATATTTGTTTGGGGAACATATCCATTCCAGGAGGGAGTTCCGTGGAATGATTTTTTTTTTCATTACTTTATGCCAAATTCTAGTGCCATTAAACAAACTCCATGTATCTTTTGCAGGCAATGATTTTGTAAAGTTAGAGATGTCTTTGAGCCCCCAACCCCCATTTCCTTTTGTATTTGAGATGGATTTTTTTGAGGTAAGCACCAGGGGCCTAAAATATTTTTTGTCAACCTAGAGAAAGCGGTTTTACAATAGTGTTATTTTATGTAAAATTCCTTTTGGGACCCATGAAAGATAGGTCCAATAGACAAGAATTTCCTCAATGACTAATTTGAGGAGAACTAGTCTTTTGACTCCGAAAAGCCATTTGTTACACCAGGAAAGGATTATTTTTTTTTCTGTTTTAACTAATATCCATGCCCAGTCTTTTTTTTTTGTTTGTATCCAAAAGCCTTGAGAGTGAATCCTAGATATTTGAGACCTTTCGAGGGATTTTTTAGTTGAACTCCAAAAATGGATGGAAAATCTTGAATTTCTGTTTCATTTATCCCCCAAGCCATCATAGAGGATTTCTCCAGATTGATTTCCATTCCAGTAGAGACGCATAAAGTGTAGAGAATGTTTTGAAGGTTTTCCAGGAAAATTTTCTTGCTTTCACAAAAAATAAGAATGTCATCTATGAAAAGTAGGTGAGAGAGGGAGCAAGTGGGGGAGATTTGTATGCCTTTGAAATTCCCATGGGAGACTACATAAGAGATTAGTTGTCTTAGAGATTCAACCACTAGAAGGAAGAGTAATGGGGAGAAGGGGTAGCCCTGTCTTAGCCCTCTTTTTCCTTTGAAAAAAGAAAAAGCTAAGTCGTTTATGAGGAGAGAAAAGGAAGTGGTTGAAATGCAGTTAAGAATCCAAGTAACAAAATAATGAGAAAGTTGAGGTGAATGAGAAGCAACTTGATGTATAACCAACTGACCCGGTCAAAGGATTTTGCAAGGTTAACTTTGTAGATGAGAGAATTTTGTCTTCCTTGATGAATGGAGTGCAATCGTTCTTGGGATATTCCAATTGCTTGGTGAATTTGTCACCCATTTAAGAAACCAAACTATTCCCCTGAAATATTGTCTGTTAGAATATACTTTAGGTTATTTGCAATAATTTTTGTCATGATTTTACAGATATCGTTGCAAAGGGATATGGGACAAAAGTGGGTGAATTTTTGTGGGTTGTTGATCTTTGGAATGAGGAAAATGAATGTGGAATTCAAGGGGGATATGACTTGGCCCGTGGTTATGGAGTATTCAATGGTTTTTAGGAGATCATCACCAAGGATATCGAAAGTACTAGAAAATAATTCAATAGGGAAATCGTCAAGACCTGGGCTTTTATCTCTTCGGAAATTGTGGAGAGTCTTTTGGAGCTCATCCTTAGAGATTTCAGCCATGGGTGAATCATTTTGATCCTGATTCATGAAACTAGGAAAGAGATAAACAACTTTAAGAATTGCTTCAATTGTCGATCTCTGATCCGCCTTGAAAATATTATGAAAATGGGAAATGCCTCATGTGGCAATGTCCTCAAAACTATGAGCTAGGGATCCATTATTCTTTTGGATAGCCCAGATTGTATTTTTTTCTTTTTGACCATTTGTAATGTGATGGAAAAATTTGGTATTATCATCCCCTACTTGTAGCCAAAGAGCCTTGCTCTTTAGTCTCCATTCTTTCTCCATTTCCAAAAGGATGGCATTTATTTTATTCTCTAGCTGTAGAATTTGTGTTTTCTGTTCATCTGTGAAGGAAGTGTCCCACTCTAACTCTGACCAAAATTTTAGATGTTTCTAGATTTCTAGGAGGGCTTGGTTTTCCTTTAGTTTTTTCTTCTTTCTCCAAGCAATAATGACCTTCTTGAGTTTTTTTAGATTTTCAAAAAATTGAAGAGGAGGGAATTCAAGAAGGTTTTTGTTTAGGGTAGACCAGGTATTCCTAACTAGATACAAATCATGTAGATCCTCCAACCATGAGGAGTTAAATTTGAAGGGACTGGGGGGCTTATGGAGGTTGGGGAAAAATTAAAAGAGGATGGGGGAGTGGTTTGAGACTCCACCCAAGGAAACCCATTGTCGAAAATGAAAGGGTTCTTGCAAGAGAGATTCAAAGAGGATAAAGAGATATAGTGTTTTGTCTATAAGAGTGTCTCTTTTGTGAAGGTTCCACTAGGTGTGGGAGAGTTTTGGAGGGAGGAGGTCAATCATATTGGAATCCTCCAGATTTTTGAGAAAGTAATCAACTAGAGAGTCTCGAAGAGATGAGGAACTCTAGGTTTCACAAGAGTCAAGGGTGAAATTTAAATCACCTCCTAGGATGACATTCCCATAGGTGATAAGGGGGAAGGAAAAGAGAGATTCCTAGAAAGGATTTCACTCAGAATAAGGGTTGTAGATGTTACAAAGGAGAAAGGGGAGATTGTGAGTGGGGGAAGAAAAAAGACTACTCAAGACCGACTACATGGCCCAATAATTTGTGATCTGTAAAGCATCTAATTTCCAACCTGTGAGAAGGCCTGCATATTTCCCAAAAGCTTCTAATCTGATAAATTTCCATCTAGGGGGAGAGGAGGAGAGTAATTTTACAACATAGTCTCAGTCCATCATAGTTTCCTGAAGAAGGAGGAGGTTGGGATTATGAATATCAATTAATTGTAAACTCTGAGAGGGGGATGATTCTTTAGGAGCCCCAAAGAATAATTTTTGTTTCCCAACCTAGATTTCTGAGTGTGCCTTCTTTTGGGCCTGAGAGATATAAGACTTGCTACTTCTGAGGGAGGTTTTTTTGTTCGGTTTAGGTAAGGACCCTAAGCTTCCAATAATACCTATGGTGGGGTCATCAGTGTCACAAGCACATGATATTATATTGTATTTTGTAGGGGGAGAGAGGAGGGGTGGAGGAGGGGAGGGGAAGGTCTAAAGCATAGATGATTTTAGGGGATAAATTTCGCAAACAAGCTAATTTTCCATGGTTTTCCCAAAAAATGATTTGCAAATTTCCACTTTTTCTAAAAATGATCTGGCCAAATCCCATAAAATAAAATTATTTTACCTTAAAAATCGCCAAAAGTTTGTAGAAACTATAAAAAATCCTTAGAAATTTAAATATTTTTACAAAACTCTTGCCAAACATTCTACATTTTGCATATTAAGGACTAGTAATATTAGCCCAGCTTTCTAAATTTTAATATGAATTTCCATCCTTAAAATTATCCTTGGCCTAAAGGATCCTGGGAGGGGGAGGAGAAAAATACAGAGGCTCAACAGATAAAAAAGAAGATGCGGGGCATGAGATTTGTGGTAAAATATCCTTACCCAAAGAAGAAGTTGATGTCGCTGAAGGGGGAATTTATTGGAGACCAACTGGAGCCATTACCTCCTGTGTGGGATCTGGAGCACCTACAATCACTTCTTGAAGAGGAGGTGAAATGGGTGGAGGAGGAAGAACTTGCTGAAGAGTGGAAGATTTCTTGACCCATTTCCTCTTTTTTTCTATCAGTGGGTAGTCCTTAGCCAAGTGTCCATAAACAAGGTAGCGACCACATTTGAAGGGAATTCCTTCGTAATCTAACTCTTAAGTGAAGGTGCGGTCCTGATGCTAGATGAAGATGCAATCTGCCAGGTCGTTTGTCAGCTTGAGACCAACTAATATGCAATCCATCTCCATATATCTAGTTCATTTGAAGGAGTGATCAACTTCATAGTAATGGCCTAAAGCAGATCCAATTTCATGGAATATTTCCTCAATCCAGAAAGAGATTGATAGTCTAGGGAGCCTGACCCAAATCAAGGTGATTTATCATCGAGTCGTGGAAGCATTGAAGTCAGGATCCAACATTTCAAGAAGATATCTCGAGTGCCATAAACCCAACAACCAAGGATAATATTTGTTGCGTCCGCTTCCAATTTGAATGTCCAAGTGAGTGATCCTTTTGTAAGAACTAAATTGTTTGGCTCATACCTAAGGTGACTGGAGAAGTTTGAGGAAGTCCACGATTTTAGAGAATTCGAAGAAGGTCTGTTGTTAGAAAAATTTCCCACTAGGGTGGTGTTCTGCATGTTGATGATCACATGGAGCTTTATTCTATCATCGAGAGTGAGGTTTATGGGCCCAACCTGTTGCTTTATGCATATCTTGGATTTCTTCACCTAGTCCAACCCGGTGGAAAGTTTCTTGGGGTCAGAGTTAGGTGGCCCGACAAAACCTGACATGAATAGTTTTTAGGTAATATTGCTAATAAACCTCCCAGTGAGAAAACCGCCTGTGATTGTGAGGGGATAAAATATGGAAAGAAGAGGGTGGACGGTTTCGATGTGGGGGAAGCATTTTCCCGGGGGGAAGGGTAGGAGACTTGCGAAATGGGAAAGGCATAGGTACAAGAGACACAGAGAAGAGGTACAAAAAAATCAGAGTTGGGAGAGGGGAAAACATGGGGGTGAGTGTGTGAAGACTCTAGACCTGGGAAAATAAATAGATTTAGGGGAGGTGTAGGAAGATATTTTCTACCGGGAGAGAGTGAGGAAGAGAGGGGAAGATCTGAGGGGTGATAAGAGCGAGAGGGGGAGGGGACCCATATATTGGAGGGAGAGGATGGATTGAAAGAATAATCATGGAGCTCTTTTTCGTTTGGCATATCTTCCATCTAACGAAGACAGGGGAAGGTCCATGAAGGTGATGTGGAGAGAGGGAGATAAAATGAACGAAAAAGAGACAGGTGTGGGAGGAAAGGGAAAGGCTAGATCCATAAGAGGGAGAGGCGAATATTTAGGGGGGAACAAAGAGAGGTGCTGAAAACAAAGCTTTTCCTTGAGATTTTCCTTTTTCATTGAAAACCCTTGGTTCAAATTTCGAATTCATACCCTGAGTCTGGCTATGCGTAACTCTAGTTGGAACTTGTTGGGTTTCTGGGAACTGTGGGGGATTATAATCATCATCCCCTTTGGAAATAGTTTATTGGAAATAAAATTCGGAATCCTGGGACTGATGGTTTGGTTCTGAGGTTTCTGAAAAATCATTTCTTTTAACAAATTCATCCCACGAGTCCTGATTCAAACTCAAATGATATTCTACAAGTATCCTAATCAAACTATGATGAAAGAGATTCCCCTCAGACCTGAAATGATTTATTTGATATAATTTCAACATTTTCACTAGGTATTTTAGCAAATAAAAAGGCATATTTAACTCAAAACCCTTAAAGACCATCAACGGACGAAAAATGATAAATGAAGAATAAGTTGTAATTCCCCTTGTTGGATCCGCCCCTGTTTTTCTAGCTCGTCACAAATTTCATTTTTTAATGCTTTAAATCTAAAAAATGGTTTTCATTTTTCCCTCTGAGATATCGAGATCTCTGAAACTTTATCACATGAGCAACGATGATTATTCTACTCTTGAAACAAGTCCTACCTTTCGTAAAAATGTTTCCTCTTTTTGTTCTACTTTGGGATCTCGCAGGTCGGATACTATAACTCACACACGTCACGAGTCATGAAACAGTGAAATCGTTTTAACTTTTCACTCAAGACAGTAACGAGGGTAAAGTTTTCCCTAACTCACGATTAAACGTTGTCGGGGTTTTGTGCCTTGGCGTTCGCCAAACCAAAAAATTTATTGTCATAGCCCCGATAGCCAAGAACACAAGGTCCTTATTTGAGTAACTCATGTCAAGGTTAAGGGTAAAAGCTAAACCGTGGTAAAAGATTCTCTCGGCACTTCTCCACTCGGCGTTGTCATTTTTGAAAGTTTCACCATCTAAACCCCGACTCGCGAAATCACGATGTAGTTATAACGTAATTAATTGATCGCTTAATCCAAGATTAGCTTCCTTTTAATTAAGTAGTGTTGCCGTGATCTCACGGTTTCGCAGCTCGGCATGTAAATCTCCTAGAAACTTATCTTCGAAGCTCCGAGTCGCGATATGGCGAATATAATAATTATAAAATTAATCGAGCCCCAAATCACGATTACCTTTTTATTAACCAAATCAATCTTCGCAGTCTCGGATGTTAGAAATTCAAAGTGTTAAAACAAAATACCCGATAGAACGAGTACTGAAATATTGATTAACGTTGGTAAGATTGGATTAATTAAGCTAAATCAAGACATATCCCGCGTTTCGATGCTTGCATGATTCACGAGGTATCCTTTTCTCTCCATACGCCAACTGACTTTTAAACCGCCAAAATTTATGACATCAATGAGGAAATAGGGTAAATAGATGAATATAAGATCGGATTTTTACGGCAAAATTTATTTCTAAATATGATTTGACAAACTTGTTATGAAAGGTACCGAGTTTTCAAATATATATAAGAGTTGTGGTTCATTATAAAAAATTCATTTCATACTACGCAGAGCACATTATATCTGAGTAAACTGACTTCTGTATGTATACACAGTTCTATCTCAAAAGAGATAAAATGCAAGCTTCAACCATGGCTCCGCGAAAAGCATCAAAGGCAAATGTTGAGGTTTTGGGACAAGGCTTAGACAATGTCTCTGATACTTCACCCCGAAGTATCAACTCGGTCCCGAACTGGTCATATGTTTCAGATATTCTGCAAGCAGAATTGGTGGATTATTTCGACAACTCCAGCGACAATGAAAAAGATGATATAACCACCAAGTA
This sequence comes from Picea engelmannii, assembly GCA_009831015.1. NCBI lineage: Eukaryota > Viridiplantae > Streptophyta > Pinopsida > Pinales > Pinaceae > Picea > Picea engelmannii. The sequence continues at coordinate 485,710 of ML776641.1, forward strand.
CAAAATAGTCATCCAATTCGGAATGCACAGAGTAGCAGCCAGGCCACGGTTTCTTCCATATTATGATATGGTCCAATGGGCATTGGACCATGTGGACGTACCAACTAGAACTATCATGAACGAGCAGAGAGTCACCATCGAGACTTTTAGGCCGAAGCATCTACAAACCGTGTATAAGATGCCCACAATGTCCGACTACACATATGGCGCTGAGTTCTTGGATGAGTTCAAGGAGAAGGAATGAGTACAGTATGATAAAACCATGTACAGCTTGATAAAGGATTGGGTTTCAAACACCACGAAGTTCAAAGCTGATACCCACGACATATATTCAATCGCTTCGTTAGAACCGTAGTACAAATATGTGGCCATGATGACATGCCAGTTATATGGGAAAGAGGACACCTCACATTTTTTCCTTTCATGGGTGCCTCTAATGTTTTGGGTCCTCAAAGGAAACTCCTTTGACTGGGCAAAGATGCTTTCTGATAGCTTGACCAGTCGGGTCACAGAGTATCAGACGCAGAAAGAGAATGGGAAGGCGTCTTCATCCTTCATGTCTGCATACATTATGGATGCAATTTGTTCTATGACACCATTTCCATTGATGATCTAGAATTGGACTTCGGCCGAAGACGAACCCATACATGTATATCATGAAAAATTATGGGAAAACAAAGCAGAAAATTTTGCGTATGAAATATTTAACTGGGTGATGGGGCCCCTGCATGTCGCCATTTTTGGTCACCCGCCACCCCGGATCTCGGACAACATAGTAACGAATCTGAGTAGCATAGTAGACTGGTATGTGGAAGTAGAATTTTCATACCTTAGAGTTTTCGGGGCTTCTGTTCCCCCACACGCACTTCCATTGTTCATTCTCGACAAGCTGGCTTGTTATGAGGTTGCCAGGCAGACAATAGTCGGTGGTATAAGAAAAGAGCTTAAAGGATATTAGAAGAAGGTATGGCCACCTTTTCTTGTTCATTTGAATTTTTATTCTTTATTAGATTTTGGGCATGCCAAAGTCAAGGCTGCGGCCCTGGAAGACATAAATTTGGTCTCCATCGAATACAAGAAGCACGATCCGCAGAGGGTTGTGAGCAATAATTTGGCCAATTGCGGGCTCAAGATATTTGAGCATGAGAATTCACCCTTGGATGACATTTTCCGAGGAGCAAGGTCCTATGTGGAGATCCTAGCTCGGATACAATCCTTGGCACCCAAGGAAAGAGTTGATGTTCTAAAGTTCCAGGAACATCGACGTAGTTGTCTTCTCGCATTGTTGCGAGGTGAGGGTCCAAGTACGTTGGAGGCGAAACAGAAAGAGGTCGAAGGCTCTAAAGATGCGACTCCCACTCAAGGAAAAAACCAGGACAGGGAGGAGCAAACGAAGAATCCGGAGGTAGAGATAAAGACTCCAGACCCACCAAAGAAGCAGAGTCTGGAGGCAGAGATAAAGACTCCAAACATGCCAAAGAAGCAGAGTCTGATCACTACTCCAGGAAAATCAGCAAAGCAGATTAGAGAACCTATCACATTAGTTACCCCCTTGCAGTCGACGCAGGGAAATATTGATGTAGGATGGATAATTAACGAAGAGTTGAGGCCCATAAGAGTAGAAGAATTCCCTCCGAATGAGTTTTTCTTTGATAAGAAGAGAAAGGCAGTAGTAAAAAGGGAATTCTACCAGGAAGGAGAGTCAAATGTCAATAAATATAAGGTTATAACTGATGGAAAGGACAATAAGAATGACCAAGTCGCCATTGAAATAGCAGGGACACTAGGAGCATATGCCTCGACAAATCAATTTTCAGTCGGGCTCTTAAAAAACCAACTTAAAATAAAAATCGCCTCATTAGGACCCTTGAAGCCAGATTGGCTACAACAACAGAGACTGCTAAAGACCAGGCGAGCATAGGAATAGAGTAGGCTAGGTTGGCCGATAAAAATGAGATAGATATGCTCAAAACTAAGCTCGAGCAAGCACAAATGGTGGTTCAGGATGGTCAGGTGCAAGCAATCCAGCAAAGGAATTTGATCGAACAACTACAGGCTAGGGTGGAGATCGCTGAGAATAGAATGATAAACATCGGGATGTTCAAATCCCAAGCGATCGAGATTCGGAGTAGAGTCTCTGAGGCACAGCGAAATTTTCTCACCAAGGTAGAAGCGATATGAGACCACTGTTTTCTATTCAACCAGGTTTCGAAGAACTTATTCGCCAGAGAAAGGGAAGCCAGAGTAGCTCGAATCGCCTTCCAAGAGGCTATGATAGCCACAAACAGTAGGGTTTCAGAAAGTACTCCCAGGTTCACCATTTCAGAGCAGACTAGAGTGAACATTCTATTAAAAGAATGGGAGTATAACATCGCCGAAGGCAAGCAACAAGCCAAAAAGATAACCAATTCCTTAGAAGAGGTTTTCAATTCTATAGACAGCGATCTGCTAGGCATTGACAACGGAGGTAATGTCGAGACATTGGTGCAGATGAATGTGGAAAAGATCTCGCTTGATCTGAAGGAAAAAGAAGAAAGAGATTCGACCGATATTTCTCAGATGACTATGGTGGACATAGTCCAAGTAGATAAATACATGATTAAACCCAACACACAATTATGCACCATCGACATCATAGATGGACAAATGGAAGACAGACTACAACAGTTAGCCCGGGAATGTTACTTCTTTGAAGCCAACTGTCAAGCAGAACCGTCGCGACTAATATCTCAACTGGTTGAAAGGTGTGTCGCCTGTACCGAGCTCGTGTGAGAACAAATGTCTGGCACCAAGTGAAGACATAGAAGGAGAAATGGAGCGATTTCCCTCCTCCCTGTCATAACCAAAATTTTGTGACTTTTGAGATTCTATCTTATTTGTAAAATTGTATAAATATACCACAGAAAGAAATAAACATGGTCGGACCTTTTTGTGTCGATTGTAACAAAGTTTTTTACATTTGAGAGTTAATACAAGCAAATTTGAAGATTCTCAATTCTGTCACGACTGTGTTACAAGTTTGTTTCCTTGTATCTCATATTTCGTTTCATTTCATATTCCTGACTGATGTGATTCGCTATAATTTAGTACGACCACTACTATAGTGAATGAATTTTGGTTTTCTGTAATTGTTTACTGTTTTTCCTCTGTACCAGCTATCAGCGGGTGTAAGACCAGTCTACATTTTCAAAATTCTACACATATTCTCTACTACATCAGTTATTTCCTTACAATTTTCCTCTTCTGTTTATACGTGAGATTCTCCCTTGATAGGAGCCTTACGCCATAGACAACTAATTTTTTTTCTCCCACCTCATACCTTTTATTAAAATATAATACAGTTACAGGAAAGAGCCTTTGATTTGCATCCCTATTTTATTCCTGAACCATAAATTCTCTTTTATACGATCAAATTGAGACAAAATTTAATCTCTCTCTGAAGTTTTTCCTACTTTTACTGTTCCTCCATGACTGTCCCTGTACCAACACAACCCAATATCGAACCCGAATTATTGAACGAAATGCACATTGCCTTAAACCTTTTCGACACTATTCTTAAAATAGCTACTAACCGGGTCGAACTTGAACATTCATGGGCAGCCATTGAACAAGATATAACTATCCAGGAACTGTTGGAAGCTAGACAACACCAACGTAGAAATCTCCCCTAGTGTCCTTTGCTGAAGGTTGACGTTTCTCCCTTCTCCACCTTTTACACACTTTCAGATGCCTTGACACTGTAATTCTAAGACTTAAGTATAGACTCAGGAACAACATCTTTCTGGCATCGCTGCCGGGGACCGAAGTTACGAAATATTTTTCCCTGGGAAAACGACATTTGTATTTCGTTGAAAGTGTTACCCTTTGATAGTGAACAAAGAGTACACACCTTTTAAGGATTTCTAATCTTTCACTTGGCGACTCCAAAGGTAATAAACTAGCATCTGGTCAAAGTAATACCAGACGAAACCCGGATGGTAAGCAGATTACACTCGTTACAGATCCTGAAAAGATTCTAAAGGTGAGAGGATCTCTTAAGCCAACTGCTGCAGTTTACAAACTTAAAAACCCACCACTGAAGACTAAGAGTTCTTTTGAACCCTCAACTTCCCTCAGTCCTCTCTTTGATACTAAAGTTTCAACACCAAACTGCTCTGAAGTCAGGAGTGAGTTTCATCCAACAATCCTGTTAGTACACAAAGGAAAGGGCCCTCTTGAAAGTTCATCGGCTTTTGACATACCATCTTTCCTTCAGTTGAATTTCCCAACTTCACCAAAGTCTGAAGAGTGTGTTACACACTCAGTTTCCACACCCGTCAGTTCTCCTGATTTCGCCTCTTGCAAATATGAGGAACCGAGTCCTCGTGTTCCTTATCTTTCCTCTTCGGATATTCCTATTTGCGAAGAAAACAAAGAGTCACTTTTAATTTTCCAAAACCCCCTTTATAACTTTCCAAAGATAACGATGGCAACCGCCGAAGGAGGAGGTGGATGGTTTATAGGAGGAGGTGGAGGAGGAGCCCCTCTAGGAGGCGCTGGAGGCCAAGGGCCTACTCCCCCTCCCAGAGTGTTTGCGAAAGTTACAACCATATATGCTCCCTTAGTATTGCCCATCCTTCTACACGACCTTCCCGAAAATTACATAAAAAATTTACCGAAGTTCACCGGGGAAGGGGATCTAACCGCAGCCAAACATATTAATTTCTTCAATCAATTCGTCGATATCCTGGGTATTGAACATGATGATGTATATTCGAGACTTCTTTTCCAAACCTTCGAAGGCCAGGTCTGAACTTGGTTTCGTAGCCTACCTGCAGCATCTATCTTGTCTTACGACGCTTTGGAAGATGCTTTCCTCAGACAATGGGGCGAGAGAAAATACCATCTATATTATTTAACTGAATTTGGGTCTTTAAGGAAAAAGAACTCAGAAACAATCATGGAATTTATTCAAATATTCAAGAAACTGTATAATAAAATCCCAGCCGAGGTTAAACCGTCCCAACCCGCGGCCAAAGTGACTTTCGTCAGAGCTTTCGAGCCAAATTTTGCACTCCTTTTGCGAGAAAGAAGGGGAGCCACCCTAAACTGAATGCAGGATGATGCGGTAGAAACAGAGTCTAATATGATGGCTTCGGGTAAGCTTAAAGCTAAACTAGAAACTGGAAACTGAGAGACCAAATGCTTTAGAGAACAAGCAGGTCCTTCAGGGTCTAATAGATTCGCAGACTATAGGGTGGACGATATGGCCAGAGTGATTAAAGAACTATCAAATAAAATATCCAGAATGGAGCTCGAACAGGCCAAAGATGACTCTTTCCCCAAAAAGGATTTCAAGAGGAACCCCAACCCCCTGAACCAATAAAGACAAATAAAAAATGAAGATAAAAAAATACAAGCTCCCTTAAAGAATGAAAATTTTATAGGAGCGAACGATTTTCAAGACTTCAGAGATTCAGATAATGATGTCACGAACTTCGATGATGATTGCACTCAACCATATTTGACTCGAGAAGACTATGAAAAATATCTAAACATGCCACAACCGTCGAATAAGGGTGAAGAAGATGATCACATTGTCGCTGTGAATCTCAACCAGAAACTGAGATGATAATGGCCGAGTTTCAACCAAAGTACAACTTAAGATCTAAGAGTAAGCCCACCTCAACTACTCAACCCAAGAAAATCCTCCAAAGAGGTCAAGCTTATGAGCCTCCTTCGGAAGAGACCTTATTAGCCAACAACAAAACTAAAGTAGTAAGCACACAAGAGTCCGAAGTGGAAAAAGTTGAAACCCAAGCACAAGGAACCGAACCACTAAATAAAGTTACATCTTCAACCAGGACGATGAGTGATAAAGTGGTTTAGACAAATAAGTTGGAAAGGAAGGATTCAAGAGTCTCAACCAAAGAAGCAGACAGGGTGAGCAGAGCTTTCAGTTTTGAAAATGAGATAAATAAAATTAAGATACCAATCCCTTTGGTAGAATTAGCGAAAACCCCCATTTATCGGAAGCAAATTACCAAAGCGATGGGTGTCTTTGATCTAGAAAGCCAGTCTGATGTTTTAAACCTGGAAGATGACAAACCTAACATCACCTTTGGTCCCCATTTTGAAGGGGCCAAAGACACCATTGCTCCCTTTTATATCACTCTGAATGTGTATGATCAGTTGCTACATAATTGCATGTTAGACTTTGGAGCCTCCCATAACGTCATGCCTAAGATTATAATGGACAAGTTGGGTCTCCAGATCACCAGACCTTATGGAGATCTGTACTCTTTTGACTCGAGAAGGGTTAAGTGTATGGGGATGATAAAATATCTGGTAGTTACCCTGGCGCAGGTCCTGGTTAAGAGTATCCTGATGGATGTGGTTATCGCAAGTATTCCCCCTAAGTATGGCTTGCTGTTATCTAGGTCATGGGGAGCCAAGTTGGGGGGTTCTATTCAATTGGACATGACATTTGCCACAATTCCTATGTTCGGTGGTCAGTTCACTCGATTGTACAAAGAAACTAGATTAGCATATACAGTGAGTGACCCTCAAAACCCAAACAATTTCCCTATTTACATTGCGGACTAAGATCTGGGAAATTGCAACTTGTCTTTTGATGATGGTTTAGATGGTTGTCTAGAGGAAATCGATATAGAGCAAGAAGAGTCAAGTCACATGACAGAGGATCTGTGTAACACCGATGTCTGGAAAATGTATTTTGACGGTGCTTTGTCTTCTGAAGGGGCGGGTGCAGGAGTGCTTTTAGTGGCTCTCGAAGGTAAGTTCATTATTCCTTTTTCCTACCAACTGTAGTAGGATATAGATTACATTAACAACATATGCGAATATGAAGCATTGGTCTTAGAATTAGAGGCTTCCAAGAAGATAAATATAAATAACTTATAGGTATATGGTGATGCAGAGTTAATAGTCAAACAAATAAACCGACAGTACCTAGCCAAGCATCCCAGATTAAGAACATACAGAAATTGTGCTTGGGATCTCATGGAAAATTTTTTCTTATTCGTAAATGTCCACTTTATCCTTCGCACAAAGAATTTACATGCTGACGCATTGGAAAAAGAAACTTCAACCTTCTCTCCTCCCACGACTTTCAAATTGAAGTATCACATTGAAATTAGATACAAACCCTCTATACCAGATAATATCCGACACTGGCAGGTCTTTGAAGATGAGGAACAAATTATGAAATTTCTTGCAGCAGTGGGTGAATTCTCCGAAACTCATGCAGACCAAGAAAATCAAAATGACCCGATGTGGATCATGCAAGAAGGGGAAGATCCTGAAACCTTCCGAGAAAAAATTGTGGATCATCGTATGATGGTCCTAAAAAACAACTAGATTCTGAAAGGATTGATTCCTTTAGAAAGACTTTTTGATCAAAACGATGTACCGGTAAAATCCACTTTACAGCCTCAAATAGAAGAAGTGGAGGAATGTGATATAGGAATTGAAGAAGAATCCAGGGTGGTAAAAATATCCAAGTTCCTCCCTCCTGAAGTAAAAGTTAAGTATAAAAACCTACTCAAACAATATAAGGATGTTTTCGCTTGGTCTTATGATGAGTTAAGAACATATGAAACTTCCATAATTGATCACAAGATACCTTTGAAGCCTGGGGTCAAACCGTTTAGGCAAAAGCTTAGGCAAATTAACCCCATTTTGTTACCTGTGATCGAAAAATAAGTTAAGAAACTTTTAGACGTGAAAATAATCGTACCTTTGAGATATTCGGACTGGGTAGCAAACCTAGTCCTGGTCAGGAAAAAGAGTGGGGAAATCAGACTGTGTGTGGATTTCCGAAATTTAAATAAGTCGTTTCTCAAGGACAATTATTCGCTGCCCAAAATGGACCATGTGTTAGAAAAATTTGTTGGAGCAAACCAAATATCTATGATAGATGGGTTCTCTGGTTATAATCAAATCGCCATGAATGAACAGGACAGGGAAAAAACTGCTTTCACCACACCATGGGGTACGTTTAAGTATAACAAAATGCCTTTTGGTTTGATGAATGCAGGGGCCACATTCCAGCGTGCTATGGACATCGCTTTCATAGGAGAAAGGGACACATTCGTAGTCATTTACCTCGACGATTTGTTGGTTTTCTCTAAAATCGATGAAGAACACTTGATCCATCTTAAACAAACTTTCGAAAAATGCTACAGGTTTGGTCTATCTTTGAACCCAAAGAAATCACATTTCGCTATGTGGGAAGGTAAGATTTTGGGCCATATCGTATTTAGGGATGGAATCAGGATTGATCCTAAGAGGATTGAAGCAATAGATACTATAAATATTCCTAGAAATATAAAAGAGATTCAATATTTCTTAGGAAGAATAATTTTTTTACGAAGGTTTATCCCCAATTTCGCTGAGATTGTAAAATTGATCACAGGGATGTTGAAGAAGGACAGCGGAGTAAATTGGACAACCGAGGCCAGAGCATCATTCGCGCATATTAATAAAGTCATAAGCGAGGCACCTGTGTTAGCAAGTCCAGACTATCTGAAAGATTTTCTTATTTTCTCATTTGCCTCTGAACATACTATCACCACGGTGCTCCTACAGAAGAATGAAGAAGGATTCGAACAACCGATCTCGTTTTTTAGTAAGAGCCTTAGAGACACAGAACTAAAGTATGACATAATAGAAAAACAGGCGTACGCAATGGTAAAAGAATTAAAGGCATTCAGAACCTATGTGTTACATTCAAAGATAATCGTGTACATGCCTACCAGTTCTATGAAAGATATATTGGTACAGCCAGATAGTGACGGAAAAAGAGGGCGATGGCTAGCTAAAATCCAAGAATTTGATCTGGAAGTTAAACCGACCAAATTGATAAAAGGGCAAGGACTGGCCAAACTCTTAGTTGAGTCAAATTTCAGAGCCCTTGATATCAATTGCCTGTAGGAAGGTGACGGAGACACAAACCTAAATGAGCTGGATGAGAAAACAGACCCAAACAAGATCGAAGAGAAGTTCATATCGTCAGGCTGGTATAGAGACATAGTGTCTTACTTGCTGAACCTAAAATGCCCAAATGAACTATCACCATCTAAATGCAGAACTTTAAAACTACATGAAGTTAAATATTGTATCGCCGAAAGTCAGCTATATTGGAAGGATCCACTGGGTTTCTTGTTAGTCTATTTAGTCGAATCGAAAACTCAGCAGGTTATAGATGAATTTCATGAGGGATTCTGTGGGGGGAATCATGCATGGAGAGCTATAGCTTACAAGATCTTGAGGGTTGGGTACTACTGGCCAAAACTCTTTTCGGACGTCAATGCCAAAGTGCATGCTTGCAACCCTTGTCAACTATTCATAGGTAAATAGAAGCTCCCTGCACTGCCTCTAGTTCCAGTCAAAGGTGAAGCCCCATTTTAGCAATGGGGTCTAGACTTCATAAGCGATATTAATCCCCATTCTAGTGCTCAACACAATTGGATCTTAACAACTACATATTATTTTACTAAGTGGGTGGAAGCCATTTGAACCAAAAGGGAAACAAACTCGGTGGTAATCGATTTCTTGGAAGACAATATTTTGTCAAGATTCGGTTGTCCCCGAAAGATAGTTACTGACAATGCCCAGGCCTTTAAATCTATGGCTATGATCAATTTATGTCAAAAGTATAAAATCATTCTTGGCCATTCCACAACATATTACCCCTAGGGGAACGGGTTGGCCAAGTCATGTAACAAGAGCCTAGTAAATATAATCAAGAAAGTATTGGATGAAAATAAAAGATCTTGGCATGTACACTTAAAATATGCATTGTGAGAAAACTGCATAAGCACTAAAAGGTCTATTGGAATTTCACCTTTTCAAATGGTCTATGGGACAGATGTTGTTCTACCTATAAACCTAGCGCTACCAGTGATGAAGTTATGGCAGGATCAAAATGAGGAACCCAATCATGTAACCAGGAGAATAAATCAGCTGATTGAGGTTTAACAACATAGAGTTGAAGTTGATGAAAAGATGCAGAAGTACCAAGATGACATGAAAGCATTGTTTGACTGCAAAGAAAAGGACAGAGAATTCCTTCCAGGTGATTTAGTGCTAAGATGGGATGCAAGAAAGGAGGAAGCAGCGAAGCATAGTAAATTTGACCACCTCTGGTATGGACCATTCAGGGTCTCGGCTCCGGAAGGAAAAAATTCTTTCCTACTGGAAAATATAGACGGAGAAGTCCTCAATACCCCTGTTAATGGGTAGTATCTAAAGCATTACATGATGTAACAGTCGCCAGATTCAAAAAAAAAAAAATTGTGTACATATATGTATTTTCATTTAAACATTTCTTTTGATTTTCTTTTTTCGTTCATGAACTTTCGACACATTTCGAATAAGATTCGTATTTTCCTTTTACAGGATTCCAGCTGCATACGAAACAAGCAGGAAAAGTAATCTGAAAGTCAGTGTTAGAAATAAATCGGCATAAACAGGTGATACCTAAAGTAGTTTCATATTGCACAAAGAAAGTGAAAGGAAAAGGTAAAAATGAGATTTCTCAAAAGACATGTTATTAAAGACTGTTAAAGAAAACTGAGGTAACACCATTCAAACTGCAATATCAGCTGAACTGATAGATAACAGAGTTTTTTCTTGGTTTGATAATCTTTAAAAAAAAATTAAGACAATTTAAACGAATTCGCCCAATCTAAAAAAGTTAGTCAAAGTAAATTATCCTCGAAAAATCTGCAAGAATCAGTTTTGATTTGTTTGACCTCTATATTTCTAGTCAATAAATCACTACCTGGAATCCTTTCTATTTTCGAGCTTACCTTTTAGAAAGTCACCATCTTTCTGTCTCATATACAAAGGGATAAAAGTTTTTCATTCCAACCTCGTGAGATTCAAAGCATATTGTGGAAAGAAAGCGGGTCTTCACAACTGTTCGATCCCCTGCTAAGTGAAGGAACGTTTAGAGTGATCCTAACTTTCCTAGGTTTTTCAATGGCATCGAAGGATTGAATCTTTCTCAAATATAATGCCCTTAAAAAAGTTATTTTCCTTTTTCTCCCCAAGAATGAAGATATTGTGAAGGTCAAGGGAAGGTTGGTACCGAGTAATCAAAGTAAGTTGGCAGACCTATAATGCAAAATATTACACAGATATCAGCCCTGATACACACTGATTGCCCCCATATTCGCGCTCTAAAAAGAAAATTATAGGACAGGTGGTGAAAGGAAAGTCAGAAATGATTGCCCCCACCTAGTCCAAGAGATGATGAAAGGAAATTCAGAAATGATTGCCCTCGTCTTAGCATTTAAATGCATGAATATATTCCAAAGTGGTGAAAGGAAATTCGGTAAAAGGGGTCAGATAACTTCACCGAGGTAATGAACAGGCTCGCTGGTAGTGAAGCAATGTCTGAGATATCTGTAAGGCTGTTATACATGAATATCACTCTACTCTAGTAACCAATGCTTTTTAAAACCTGATCCACATCCCAAATTCAAACGGGACTCCCTAATTAAAAACATATAATCTTATTCTTTTGGTGCAAGCCGATAACCATAAGATCTGTTGGGTCTCCTAGCACTGTTTTGATTGTCTTAAAACACACCTGAATTTAGTAGCGGGAAAGAGAAAATTGTGAAAGGGACTACAGATATGTTTAAAAAGAATATCTGATTTTGTAAAAGCTTTTCAAGGTAAAGAACAAAGTCTTTTTCCCCCTTCGATACACTCTTCTCGGGAACCTTTTCGCTTGATTGAGATTTTGACTCCATTTACCCAATATTGGCACGTGGTTTACTGTTCTTCCCGCCTCACAGGAAGGCGTGATCCCTAGTTGGAGCCTATGTTGAAGCCGCCCCTGTTTTTCTAGCCCGTCACAAATTTCATTTTTTAATGCTTTAAATCTAAAAAATGATTTTCATTTTTCCCTCTGAGATATCGAGATCTCTGAAGCTTTATCACATGAGCAACGGTGATTATTCTACTCTCGAAAAAAGTTCTACCTTTCGTAAAAATGTTTCCTCTTTTTGTTCTACTTCAGGATCTCACAGATAGAATACTATAACTCATGTAGTTCACACGTCACGAGTCACAAAATGGTGAAATCGTTTTAAGTTTTCACTCAAGACAGTAACGAGGGTAAATTTTTCCCTAACTCATGATTAAACGTCGTCGGGGTTTCACGCCTCGACATTCGCCAAACCCAAAAATTTATTGTCATAGCCCCGATAGCCGAGAACACGAGGTCCTTATTTGAGTAACTCATGTCAAGGTTAAGGGTAAAAGCTAAACCCTGGTAAAAGATTTTCTCAGCACTTCACCACTCGACGTTGTCCTTTTCGAAAGTTTCACCGTCTAAACCCTGACTCGCGAAATCACGATGCGGTTATAACGTAATTAATCGATCGCTTAATCCAAGATTAGCTTCCTTTTAATTAAGACCATGTTGCTGTGATCTTGGGGAAAAAATCCATTCCAGGAGGGAGTTCTGTGGAATGTATTTTTCTTTCATGAATCTATGCCAAAGTCTAGTGCCATCAACCAAACTCCATGTATTTTTTTCAACCAATGCGTTTGCAAAGGTAGATATGTCTATGAGCCCCCAACCCCCATTTCCTTTTGGATTTGAGATGGAGTTTTTGGAGGCAAGCACTAGGGGCCTAGAATATTCTTTTCCAACCCAGATAAAGCAGTTTTCTAATTGTGTTATTTTATGTAAAATTCCTTTTGGGACCCATGCAAGAGAGGTCCAATAGACATGAATTTCCTCAATGATCAATTTGAAGATCACTAGTCTTCTGACTCTGGAAAGCCATCTATTACACTAGGAAAGGATTCTTTTTTCTATTATTGTTAATAGCCATTCCCAATCCATTTTTTTTTGTATCTAGAAGCCTTGAGAGTGAATCCCAGATATTTGAGACCTTCCGAGGGATTTTTTAGTTGAAGTCCAAAAAGGGATGAAAAATATTGAGTTTTTGTTTCATTTAGCCCCCAAGCCATCAGAGAGGATTTGTCCATATTGATTTCCATTCCAATAGAGAGGAAAAAAGTGCAGATAATGTTTTGAAGGTTTTCCAGGAAAATTTTCTTGCTTTCACAAAAAATAAGAATGTCATCTAAAAAAAGTAGATGAGTGAGGGAGCAAGTGGGGGAGATTTGTGTGCTTTTAAAATTCCCATGGGAGACTGCATTAGAGATTAATTGGCTTAGATATTCGACCACTAGAAGGAAGAGTAGTGGGGAGAGGAGTTAGCCCTGTCTTAGCCCTCTTTTTTCATTGAAAAATGGAGAAGCTAAGTCATTTATGAGGAGAACAAAGGAAGTGGTTGAAATGCAGCTAAGAATCCAAGTAACAAAAGAATGAGATAAGCCAAGGTGAATGACAAGCAGTTTGATGTATAACCAACTGACCCAGTGAAAGGATTTTACAAGGTCGACTTTGTAGATGGGGGATTTTTGTCTTCCTTGATGAATGGAGTGAAATCCTTCCTCGGATATTCCAATTGCTTGGTAAATTTGTTTCCCATTTAAGAAACCAAACTGTTCCCCCAAAATCTTGTCTGCTAGAGTGTCCTTTAGGCGATTTGCAATAATTTTTGTAATGATTTTATAGATACCATTGCAAAGGGATATGGGACGAAAGTGGGTGAATTTTTGTGGGTTGTCAGTCTTTGGAATGAGGGAAATGAAGGTGGAATTGAAGGCGGCTAGGACTTGGCCTATATTTATGGAGTATTCAATGCTTTTTAGGAGATCATCACAAAGGATGTTGAAAGTACCAAAAAATAATTCAACAAGGAAACCTTCAGGACCTGGGCTTTCATCTCTTTGGAAATTGTGGAGAGTTTTTTGGAGTTCATCCTTAGAGATTTTGGCCATGAGTGAATCATTTTGATCCTAATTCACGAAACTAGGATAGAGATAAGCAACTTTAAGAATTGCTTCAATTGTCAATCTCTGATCTGCCTTGAAAAGATTCTGAAAATGGGAAATTCCTTATGTGGAAATGTCCTCAAAACTCTGAGCTAGGTATCCATCATTATTTTTGATAGCCCAGATTGTATTTTTTTCTTTTCAACCATTTGCAACGTGATGGAAAAATTTGGTATTATCATCCCCAACTTGTATCCAAAGAGCCCCACCCTTTAGTCTCCATTATTTCTCCCTTTCCAGAAGGATGGCATTTATTTTATTCTCTAGCTGTAGAATTTGTGTTTTCTGTTCATCTGTGAAGACAGTGTCTGATCTAACTCTGACCTGAATTTTGGATGTTTCTATATTTCCAGGAGGGCTTGGTTTTCCTTTATTTTTTTCTTCTTTCTCCAAGCAATAATGACCTTCTTGAGTTTTTTTTATCTTTTCCAGAAATTGAAGAGGAGGGAATTCATGAAGGTTTTCGTTTAGGGGATACTAGGTATTCCTAACCAGATCCAAATAATTTGAATCCTCCAACCATGAGGAGTTAAATTTGAAGGGATTGGGGGGCTTGTGGAGGTTAGGGGAAAATTCAAAGAGGATGGGGGAGTGGTCTACAACTCCACCTGAGGAAACCCATTGTCGAAAATGAAAGGGTTCTTGTAAGAGAGATTCATACATGAGAAAGTGATCTAGTCTTTTGGCTATACGAGCATCTTTGGTGTGAAGGTTCTGCCTGGTGGGGGAGATTTTTGAAGGGAGGAGGTCGATCAGATTGGAATCCTCCAGATTTTGTAGAAAGTAATCAGCCAAAGGGTCCTGAAGAGCCGAGTTACCCCAGGTTTCACAAGAGCCAAGGGTGAAATTTAAATCACCCAGTAGGATGACATTCTGAGAGGTGATAAGGGGGAAGGAAAAGAGATATTCCCAGAAAGGATTTCACTCAGAATAAGGGCCGTAGATGTTAAGGGGGAGAACTGAGAGATTGTGAGTGGGAGAAGAAAAAATACTTCTCAAGACCGACTGCATGGTACAAGAATTTGCGAGCTGTAAAGCACATTATTTCCAACCCGTGAGAAGGCCTCTAGATTTCCAAAAAGTGTCTAATCCGATGAAGTTCCATCCTAGGAGAGAGGAGGAGAGTAATTTTATAACAGTCTTCATCCATCATAGTTTCCTAAAGAAGCAAGAGGCCGGGATTATGAATATCAATTAATCTCTTGATGGCCAATATTTTTGAGGGGTTGGCCAATCCCCTGCAATTGTGTGAGAGAAAAATCATTGTAAAGTCTGAGAGGGGGTCGATGCTATAAGAACGCCAAAGAGTAATTTTTGTTTCCCAGCCTAGATTTCTGAGCGTGCATGCTTTTGGGCATGAGAGATATAATACTTCCATCCTCAGAGGGAGGGTTTTTTGTTCGGTTCAGGTAAGGACCCTAAGCCTCGAAGAATACCTATGGTGGGGTCACCATTGTCATGAGAAAATAATATTATAATGTATTTTGTAGGGGGAGGGAGGAGGGGTGGGGGAGGGGAGGAACAAGGGGGAACAATATCAAGGGAGGGAGGGGGAAATTTAGGAAGGAGAAAGGAACTAAGGTAGTGTGGGGGGAGGGGGAGAAGATGAGGGGTTGAAAGTGACAAGGGGCGGGAGGGAGAAGAGATAAGAGGAGACCAGACTGGAAATACCAGAGAGTCTAGTGAGAAAGGAAAGGTCTAAAGGATCCTAGGAGGGGGATGAGAAAATCACATAGGCTCAACAAATAAAAAAGAAGATGTGGGGCATGAGATTTGTGGTAAAATATCCTTACCCAAAGAAGAATTCAACGTTGCTGAAGGGGTGGCTGTTAGAGACCAGCTAGATCCATCTCCTCCTGCACTGGATCTGGAACACCTGCAATCACTTCCTGCAGAGGAGGTGAAAGGGGTGGATTAGGAAGATATTGTTGAAGAGTGGAATATTTCTTGACCCATTTCCTATTTTTCGCTATCTGCAGGAAGTCCTTAGCCAAGTGTCCATAAACATGGTAGCGACCACATTTGAAGGGAATTCCTTCGTAATCCAACTCTTGAGTGAAGGTGTGGTCCTGATGCTGGATGGAAATGTAATCTGCTAGGTCGTTTGTCATCTTGAGACCAACTAAGATGTGATCCATCTCGATATATCCGGTTCTTTTGAAGGAGAGATCAACTTCATAGTAATGTCCTAAAGCAGAGCCAATTTCATTGAATATTTCCTTAGTCCAGAAGGAGATTGGTAGTCTAGGGAGGCTGACCCAAATCAAGGTGATTTCTCGTCGAGTTGTGGAAGCATTGAAGTCGGGAGTACAACGTTTCAAGAAGAGAGCCTGAGTGCCATAAACCCAGTGACCAAGGAGAATCTTTGTTGCATCCACTTCTAATTTGAAAGTCAAGGCGAGCCATCCTTTTGTAAGAACTAAACTATTTGGCTCATACCCAAGGTGACTGGAGAAGTTTGAGGAAGTCCATGATTTTAGAGAATCCGAAGAAGGTCTTTTGCTAGAAAATCTGCCCACTAGGGTGATGTTCTGCATGTTGACGATCTCATGGAGATTTATTCCGTCATCGAGAGTGAAGTTTATGGGCCCAACCTATCACTTTATGAATTTCTTGGACTTCCGTGCCTCGTCCATATCGGTTGAAAGTTTCTCGAGGTCAGAGTTAGGTGGCTCGACAGTACCTAACATGAATAGTTTCAAGGTAAGATTACTAATAAACCTCCTAGTGAGAAAGTTGCCCATGATTGTGAGGGGAGAAAATCTGGAAAGAGCAGGGTGGCCAGTTCTGATGTGGGGGAAGAATTTTCCCGGGGGAAAGGATAGGAGACTTGCGAAGGGGGGAAGGCGTAGGTACAAGAGACAAAGACGAGGTACAAAAACATCAGAGTTGGGAGAGGGAAAAACATGGGGGTGAGTGTGCAAAGACTCTATACCTGGGAAAAGCAACGGATCTAGGGGAGGTGTAGGAAGAGATTCACTAGAATATTGGAGGGAGAGGATGGATTGATAGAATAATCGAGGAGCTCTTTCTCCTCGGACAGATCTTCCATCTGACGGAGACAAGAGAAGGTTCACGAAGGTGACGTGGAGAGAGGGAGAGAAGATGAATGAGCATGAGACAGGTGTGGAGGAAATATGAAGGATAGATCCAGAAGAGGGAGAGGTGAATCTTCAAGGAGGTCATGGAGAGAGGTGCTGAGAAGAAAGCTCCCAGGGGCTAGTATTTTCTTATGGAAAACCTAGCCTAGCCCCAAGATATGAAAATGAAGAGAACTGCAAAGGCATTGGAGATTCTAAATTTATAATATAATAAAAGATCATATTTGTTTTTGCAATAAAGATTCTAAGTTAAAGGGACTTCTACGTCCAATAAATAGAGTGCATCCCCTATGCTGGAGTAACCTGTTCATGCTTGGCCTTCCTTGAGAAGTCTCCATTTGGACCTGTAGGAGAGACATGGTTGGACAATCAACTACATGGATTATTCTTTTGTTATTGCTTTCTATATTACCTTTGATTCAATGCAGGCCACTTCTATCCGAGATTTCAATCCCTGCGCAAGAACCCGTTCTTGGATTGAGATTAGATCTTGTGCACATAGATTCATCGCTTTCTCCATTCTTCAAGATTAGAACAATTCAGGGTATAAACTTGTGATATTTCTGAGATCTCAGAAACTTGATTTGATAATAGGAATGTACAAGAGAAAAACCCCTCCCCGGAAGAGAAAATCCCCAAATAATGACGCATTACATTAAAAACATTACGTAAACAAAGGCGTTACAGATAAATGGATAGGGCGAATCTGTCCATTTGGCACATGCATCGTCCTGCTGATATCCAAAAATCTTAAATCCTTGTTCAAACTCATAAACCCTAGTTCAAACTCGTAGAGAAACATTTCATAATTCCTTTAAGTCTGTCTTTTTTTTTCCACAATTGGGATCTTTCTTTGGCCATATGCAGTATGTATAAATATCAGAGACATAGAGGATTGAACTAATCTCAAACTCCTCCAATAAAGTCAATGACATGCATTTTCATTTATTTTCTTAAAACATTTCCATGGCCCAGTTTTCAAGTACATGATCTTTTGCTTTCACTTATCTTGAATTTCTTGAGTCTTCACTATTTTTTCAACATCTCTACTAACATACATATCACTTGACAATTGCACTAAATCTATAAACCCTTTTTGGATTTGTTTACTATAAGTAGATTGATTAGTGAATCTATTTACACAAAACTTGTAAGTAAGTCCAGCTTGTTGTAAAGAAAATCTCATTGTTTGAGTTTTATTAATGCCCCCCCCACCCATTGTGGGGGGTGGGGGAGCGGCATTAATAGAAAAAATTTATAAGAAAGTTTTTCTATTAATGCCCCCCCCACATATATGTGGGTGGGGGATGTGGGGGAGGGGCATTAATAGAAAAACTTTATTAGGGGGAGGGCATTAATAGAAAAACTTTATAATAGAGTTTTTCTATTATTGCCCCCCCCACCCTATATGTGGGTGGGATGAAGTTTTTCTATTAATGCCCCCTATATGTGAGTGAGGTGGGGTGCGGGGGGGTGCATTAATAGAAAAAATTTATAATAAAGTTTTTCTATTAATGCCCCCCCCCGCCACCCACACATAAATTTTTTCTATTAATGCCGCTCCCCCCACCCACATATAAATTGCCCCTCCCCCCACCCACATATAATTTTTTTCTATTAATGTCCCTCCCCCCACCCACATATAAATTTTTTCTATTAATGCCCCTGCCCCCACCCACATATATGTGGGTGGGGGGAGGGGCATTAAT
>ML776641.1:542332-560448 GCA_009831015.1 Picea engelmannii
CTTAACTACACAATCCATATAGTTGAGATAATATCTCAGCTATCCGTAACAAACTCAAACCCAAACCAATTCCATTATTATCCAACACTCCCCCTTAATGGAGAAATGATATATATATATATATATATATATAGAAACCACATACAAGTCATATCTGTCATCTTTGTCTTCCTAATCTTCATTAGCAACTCTACTCACTCTGCAATATAGAAACCACATACAAGTCATATCTATCATCTTTGTCTTCCTAATCTTCATTAGCAACTCTACTCACTCTACAATCATTGGTTTCACTCTTCTTCTCCACACTTTCGAGCTACCTCTTGATCCATTTAAAGTATAACCGCTTCAGACCATCATTGACGTATTCGCAGGATTGACACTTCTTGACTACCTCAAAGTATAGCCTCGATACTGAATTATCCTATGGATACACAACCATATGTGAAATTCCCCCGAAGAGAAAATTTTCACAATTATATAGGACAACGATCTGATTACTGGATATCTTCAGTAGTCAATCATAAAATTGACCTTCTTTAAACACATCTACAACAATATACACAAGGATAACCTGTAAGTGACGATCTTGAAGCACCGAAGTACAACAAGAATCTCTAGCTTTTAACAGACTATAAACATAATCAAACTAGAGAAATGTTCTTGTGGCCCTGGAGAATGTCAAGAACCACTAATTTAAATTATGGTACTCTATTCTTATAATTGGTTATTTGTCATAAATTTTACAAACAAAAAAAAGATTTTCAATATTTAACAATTTTTTAATAAATCTAATATGTAATCTATCTACATAATAAAAACCACGATCTATTGCATGCAGGTCAGGCCACAACACTTAATTGGAAGATTTGAACTATCCACCTAGCCTCAATTCAACACGACCCCAACGATAACACACTACCATTTGATTGGCAGCGATGGATGTCAAATGCAACGACTTTACCATTTTTAATAGGCGCAAATTTAACGTCAATGTTTGATAGGAGTTCAATATTCCAAGCATAACAACACTCATGCCTTCTCTTTCTCTTTTGTATACAGAAGATCTAGACACAGATCTTCTCCACATCGTCAGCCTCCAATGTAGCAGGCAATCCTCTCATGTTAAATTATGAGCTTGATTTCTTATGCAGATTAATTATTTTATTCTCTTCAACACTTTGATTCCATCTTAATAGACTTCAACAATATCAAATCATAACCAAATAGTAATAACTATGTAGATAAGTAAGCATGCACATGAACAACACATATACCCTGGGGAAACCCTGTACAGGGAGAAAAACCCCAGCAAACGATATTCCTTTATTGCATTAATAATGCAAGATCACTTACAAATATCCACCATGAATGTTTTGCTCTTAAAGAGCTTGCCAAGATGACTCTGACCTAACAAAGGCCTAAGAGACCTTGCTGAAATACACCTCTGATATGCTGCCTCTATTGTTGATATACAACACTGATATGCTGCTGATATATGCCTCTGATATGCAGCCTCTATTGTTGATATACAACACTGACATTTTGCTTTGGTATGTTGCCTCTTTATCACTGATATGATTCTCTATTGCTTCTCCCTTAACCTACATATCAAAAAATGTATTGAAGAGAGGGGTCGACCTCTGTTTATATAGGCTGAAGAGGAGAAGAGGAGAGTCTCGAAATAGTAACTTGTTTTCATGCTTTAATCATAACTCAACATCATACTTTAGTTCGAACTTAGAACTAGACTTGAGACTGGTATACTTTAGTTTGAAAATAGAACTAGACTTGAGTCTTCAGTTTCAACTCAGCTTTACACTTTAGTTTGAAAATAGAACTAGACTTGAGACTGGTATACTTTAGTTCAAAAATAGAACTAGACTTGAGACTTCAGTTACAACTCATAATTACACTTTAGTTCGAAAATAGAACTAGACTTAAGACTTCAGTTACAACTCAACATTACACTTTAGTATTAAAATAGAACTAGACTTAAGACTTCAGTTACAACTCAACAATACACTTTAGTTCTAAAATAGAATTAGAATTAATACTTTAGTTACAACTCAACATTACACTTTATTTCTAAAATAGAATTAGACTTAAGACTTCAGTTACAACTCAGCATTACACTTTAGTTCTAAAATAGAACTAGACTTGAGACTTCAGTTACAACTTGACTCTTTACAAGGAAATTCAAAATTCTCTTCATGGTGGATAATGTTACACGTGCCAACACACTAGATCAATACATTTACATCATTTGCAATATTAGGAATATCGTTTGTTTCTAGATCATAGGAATTTTATATTAAACCTAACTTTTTCTAAGTTCCTTGACTTTTGCTCATGGCTCACAAGGCTTGACTAGGATCACAGAGGTTCTATGTTCCCCCTGAATTTTGCACTAGTCTATCTATGCTCAAAGAGGTTGTACGTTCCCCCTGACTTTTGCACTAGACTATCTATGCTCACAGAGGTTGTACGTTCCCCATGAATTTTCTGTTAGACTCACATAACATCTCGTTCATCCTGACTTTTGGTTTGACTCGCAAAGGTTGTACGTCCCCCCTGGATTTTGTCAATACCTCACAAGACTGGTTGATTCTCCAAATCTCCCTGTCTAGCCTCAGGGTGGCCCATATGGGCTCTCATTGAAGAATGAATGTCAATGCTGCCAAATTTAACACTCCTCTTAGCGAGGGAGTCATTCTCAACCACACCAAGCTTGCCTCTCAGTTGCACAAACTATCTCGAGGTCAGAGGCTTGGTCAGGATATCAACTACCTTCTCGCTCGTGGATATGTACTGTAACTTTATATTTTTTCTCTAGACCAAGTCTCAGATGTAGTGGTACCTCATGTTAATATGTTTTGACATGTCGTGAAATAACAGGTTCTCTATCAATTTTATGCAACTTTGATTATCACATTGAACCACCGGTCTTGAGCTTGTTGCCAAACAACCTAGAAACCAATTTTCTGAGACATATTGCTTCCTTGCTAGCATCACTTGTTGCAATGTACTCAGCCTCTATTGTACTCTGTGAAATGGATCCCTGCTTCCAGCTTGACCAAGAGATCATAGCGGATCCTAAATTGAAGCAGTATCTAGAAGTACTCTTCCAATCCACTATGCTTTCTTCCCAGTCAACATCTGCATACCCATGCAGAAATAAAACCATTGGATGTATATCTCATACCATAAGTAATGGTTCCTTTGAAATATCTCAAGATGTGCTTTGCTTCCACCTAGTGTCTCTGTTTAGGTTCAGTCATGAACTGACTCATTGCAATCACTGCATAGCATATATCTGGCCTAGTGTGGATCATGTACATCAATGATCCAATCAACTGCCTATACATGGTGGGATCCACCAAATCTAAACCTGTATTAGAATCATGCAACTTCCTCAGGTTGGTAATCATCGTAGTAGACATGGATTTACAATCCATCATACCAAACCTCTTTAGTACATCCACTGTGTATTTTCCTAGGAAGTAATGCATCAAGCCTAAGTTTTTCATCTTGAATTATGAGGTTAGCTCCCTCTTCAACCAAGCTATTAGCCCTTCATCTCCTGTTAGAAAGAGATCATCAACATACAAGATTAGTATAACAGGTTGGTTACCTCTTACCTTGAAGTACAAATTTGCATCAACATCACTTTTCTGAAATCCCAGGCTTTTAAGAAAGCCATCAATCCTGTCATACCAAACTCTAGGATCATGCTTAAGACCATACAAGGCCTTCCTTAGCTTGCATACATGAGTGCCTTTGTTATGAAGTACAAAACCATTTGGTTGTTCCACAAATACCTCACGTTCAATCTTTCCATTCAAGAATGTTGTTTTTACATCCATATGATGTAGCTTCCAACCAAGAACGAGAGCTAAACCAATAATAGTTCGAATGGAGGTATACCTGGCTACAGAGGAAAAAGTCTCTTCATAGTCAATTCCTTCTTTTTGAGTGAAGCCTCTGGCTACAAATATTGCTTTAAAATTTTCCACACTTCCATCAGCTTCATGTTTGATTTTATAGATCCATTTGGAAGAAACCACTGATTTTTCTTTTGGCCTTGGCACACTGTCCCAAACATTGTTCTTTATAATAGACCTGTATTCCTCAAGCATGACATCCTTCCATACTTGTAATTTATCTGATTTTTCAAATGAAGAAGGTTCGACATCACTAATGCTTCTCATCAGTGCAACATAGACTCCAAACCTATGAGGCCTCTTCCTTTCCTTGAAAGTTCCTTTGGGAGCAGCTATCCTTTCTGCTTCCTGCATTATTTCTTTAAACCACCCTGGCTTCCTTTTGGATGGAGGTTCTTCAAGATTTATTTATAACACTTCAATAGGTTCTAGGGGATCATTACTTGGCCCTTCACTAGGTTGCTCCCTCTAATCATCTGACTCTTCATTTTCAGAAGAGGGCGAAGCTAGCTGAACTGCTTCTAAATCCTACTGAATCTCTCTAGATTTATCAAATGTGTCTTCTTCATGGAAAGTCACATCTATGCTTACCTATATTTTCCTCTGACCTAGTACATAAATCCTATAAGCCTTGGAGTTCTCACTGTACCCTACAAAAACCCCTTTCTTTCCTTAGGGTTCCATCTTTGTCCTCTTATCCTTAGGCACATGAATATACACAGGACACCCAAATATCCTTAGATGCTCTACTTCAGGTTTGATCCCTGAGAAGACCTCTTCAAGAGTCTTTTCCTTCAAGACAACATGTGGACACCTATTCTGAATATACACGGCAGTGGAAGTAGCTTCTGCCCATAAAGAATTTGGCAGATCCTGGTCAAACATCATTGCTTTTGCTGCCTCACAAATTGTTCTATTTTTCCTCTCAGCAACTCCATTTTGCCGAGGGTTATATGGCACAGTCAATTGTCTCTTGATTCTTGATGAATTGAAGAAATCCTCAAACTGGATAGATTCAAACTCTCCTCCATTGTATGTTCTAAGGATTCTGATGTGTTTCCCTATCTACTTTTCAATAAAGGCTTTATACTCTTTGAATTTATCAAATGTGTCACTTTTAGATTTAAGAGAATATATCCAACATTTTCTTGAGTAATCATAAATAAAAATGACATAATACAAACAACCACTGAGTGAGGGATATGACATGGGACCACATACATCAGAATGAACCAGATCTAATATTCCATGAGCTATGTTGTCACTACTAGGAAATGCTTTCTTTATATTCTTACCTAGCATGCATCCCTTACAAATTTCATTTTTACTAAGAGAAATAGAGGGCATGCCACATACCATGTTCTATAGATCTAGAAGAGCTTTGTAATGATTATGTTCAAGTCTTATGTTCCACAACTCGCTGGATCTAGTCGCATCATGAGCCAATGCCTGAACTGATTGTCTCGAGATGACATACAATCCTCCACTGTGAGTTCCAATGGGTTCTGATGTACTTAAGTGGCTACCTTTAGCCCATAGTAGTGCCTTCTTGTCCTTGAAGATCACTCTTTATACATTTTCCTCAAGGGTTGCAACTGATAGTAGATTTTTCTTGAGTCCTGGAACATATAATACTTCATCAATATGAAGTCTAGCTAGCCCCAGATTCCAATCTGAAGGAGATAGATACTACACCCTCTATCTTGTAACATTTGTCATCCCCAAGCTCAACATGCTCTGCAAAATATTTTTTCTCGAAATTTGAGAGGATCTCCTTGTACCCTGTCATGTGCTTTGATGCACCACTGTCTACTAACCAAGTTTTTGACCCCGTGAAAACTGAACTGGATAAGGTAGAAACCAAGTAATATTCTTTTCTATTTTCGTTCTCATAGGAAGGTATTTTCTGATTTCTTTTGGATTCATCATCCTTGGCAATTGAGGCATGATGTTTCCCTTTCCTTGGATATTTCTTTCTAAACCGACAATCTTTAGAAAAATGACCCAACTTATTAGAACTAAAGCATTTAATCTTAGATGTATCAATATTCTTGCCTTTGAATGTATCTTTGGTGTTTGGCTTCCTCTGAGAGCCTTTCTGGAAAGTGCCTTTCTTCTTTCCCTTGAATCTTGATGCTAAAGATGAGTGCTCTTCTTTCATTGGCTTGATCCTGGTAGTTGTGTGACTCTCCTCCTGGAGGCAATCATTCCATAACCTATCAAACATGGGTTGAATCTCTCTCCCACTTACTGTCACACACCCACTACGAAAACTAAGATTTTTTCGCCTTTTTTCTCTTTTTTCTCGAGGGATAGAATCCCTGAATTTCTATGGGGCCTAGCGTAGACCCTCCCTTCCCTTATGCTCCCCCATGTGATCATTGGCTATGACCACATGCCTTACCAAAAAGGCGCTTCTGGCTTTCGCGATTCAGGAAATCACGATGCAAGTGTTCCCCTGTTCTCTGTCTTTCGAAATGTCGAAATCCGAAAGGGTCTAACAGATCTTTAGCTCCTCCCTTGGGTCGCTTTTCATACGACCGATCCTATGACCTGGCGTTGTTCCTCTAAATTATTTTTGGGTTTCATGATTCGAGAAATTGTGATGCAAGCGTTCCTCCTTTCCCTTTAAAATCCCCAGAACCCGAAAGCCCAGTATCGTCCGGATCTATGGTCCAGATCGTCGACTTAATCAACGGCCTGGATTAAATCCTGACACTCTACCTTTTGGGATTTCTGGCGAGTTCTTCACTCCTATTCCTTTGATGTCCAGAACCCCGATGGCCTTAGATCTTCGCCACACATCCCTACAAATGGGCTGTCCAGATTTTTTCGGGACTCCTCCTCCCTACCACAATACTCTGTCCGGTGACCTAGGGCTCATTCACAGAGAGCATCGGGGTTTCGCGTACCAGAATTTCGTGACTGATGAAGATGAGGGGTCTTGCCCTTGGGTTTCTCAGGTGTTGAAACACCAAAACCTATTCATGTTAAACCATTTCGGGGTTTCACATATCGGGATTTCATGACTGGCGAATACAAGGGAACTTGCCCTTGGGTTTCCAGGGTGCCGAAACACCAAAACACCAAAACCTACTCATGCTAAACCATTTCGGGGTTTCACATATCGGGATTTCATGATTGGAGAATACAAGGGAAATTGCCCTTGGGTTTCCCAGGTGCCGAAACGTCGAAACGCCAAAACCTATTCACACTAAACCATTTCGGGGTTTCACATATCGAGATTTCGCGACTGAAGAATACAAGGGAACTTGCCCTTGGGTTTCCCAGGTGCCGAAACACCGAAACACCAAAACCTATTCATGTTAAACCATTTCAGGGTTTCTCATATCGAGATTTCGTGACTGGCGAATACAAGGGAACTTTCCCTTGGGTTTCCCAGGTGCCGAAACGCTAAAACACCAAAACCTATTCATGCTAAACCATTTCGGGGTTTCACATATTGGGATTTCGCGACTGGAGAATACAAGGGAACTTGCCCTTGGGTTTCCCAGGTGCTGAAACACCGAAACACCAAAACCTATTCATGCTAAACCATTTCGGGGTTTCACATATCAGGATTTTGTGACTCGCGAATACAAGGGAACTTGCCCTTGGGTGTCCCGGGTGCCGAAACATTGAAACACCAAAACCTGAGAGAAACACTCTCTCTCGTATAAGGTTTCTAGACTCAGATTACATGATCCTTCAGCGGGTTCTTGGGAAATTATCCCTAGGCTTGGTGACCAGACTAAAAATCCTTCCTAAGTTACCGAGTTATGAACTTCTATGACAGGGGTGAAGTAAACTCGTGGGTTTACTAAAACGATAGTCTTTTCAAGGAACTCACTCTGGATCTGGAATGCGAGGGAACTTCCCAGTAGGAGGTGCCTTCGGGGAAATCAAACCAGGGCATAGCGTGAGTCAAGTAAATGGGACAAATATCTAGGGAACGGACTCGAAATATGAGCTTGTTCATTCTATATATAAACCGATTATGGTCATATAAGTATAAGCATGCATCCACTATTTCCGATCAAAACACCAGGCAAACACTTCTATACAGAAACCATTTATGAGTGTACAAACATGAGCATGCATTCCAGGATATTCAATTCAAGATACAAGATATAAACACTTATCAGAAAACACCAAGTGCGATGCGACTGCTGAGAGGGGTGCTCGTTTCCACCCAACCGTAGGCTCAGTGACTCCAAACGGATTTACCACTAGCCACCCCTGAGCTAGACCATGATGCTTGAGGTTCAATTTTCTACTTCCGGCTCAATGGAAGTTAAGGATGAAGGTTACTCTCCTTCTCCTCTTTTCATAACTCCCTGTGTTTCTAGAGTTTCTCCAGTTCTTCCCCACGATCCCTATCACACACGTTCTCCTCTCTTCTCCCCCCCCCTTACCACACTTCCTCTCTTGCCTTTTCTCTGCAAGATTGTGCGTGGCATGAATTTCCCCATCCATGGTCAGGCCTGGGAGCTGTTACGAATGGGCGGTTCACCCCCATCCCCTCTTTAACTCTTGAGGAGTCTCCCCACATACCAATCTAATGGGAAATCCATTTCGGGGTTAGAGAGTTTCTTTGGTCTTTGAGCAAGTAAAACCAATACGGTACTGGCTCGGTGGAAGTTAACGCAACCATTCCAGGTCCCTTCCACCACCTCTCATTAGCCATCGTGGTCTCTTTTAGCACATCCCCCTCCTAGCAGTCATGCAACACATAATCATAACATACTTTACATTCATTGACCTTCTATACAAAGGTCCGTCAAATCAAACATTCACATCTTTTGTGTTTTCCATAGTTCTTGGCCAATATAGTTATTTTTACAGACTGGGAGAAACAGGGTATTACAATTCCCTCCCCCTTAAAGGAACATCGTCCTCGATGTTCTATCTATCAATATGATGTGTATGTATAGAAGTAAACAAAATTGGATATGCCTATTTCATGGCATCTTCCATTTCCCAGGTAGCCTCATCTGGGCCAAAATGTTTCCATTGCACCTTGACCTGTGCAATGGTTCAGTTCCTGAGTGGGGTTTCCTTTCTGTCCAATATGCATTGAGGGTTTGGTAGGACTTCTCCCTCTGGTTTCACTTGGATCACAGACCAGTCAATTATATGATTAGAATTGCGTACATATTTCTTCAATAATGAAACATGGAAAACATTATGTGCTTTTACTGTGGGAGGAAGTGCTAGCCTATAGGCTACAAGTCCCACTCTATCTAGAACTTCAAAGGGTTCACAATACTGAGGTGCCAACTTGGCACAATCTCCCATCCTTAGGGAACTCTTCCTGGGCCTAACTCTGAGATATACATGGTCTCCCGTCTTGAATTATCTTGGAGTTCTCTTTCGGTCAGCGTAGCTTTTCTGTTTGTTCTGAGAGATCTTCAGGTTCTGTTTTATCTTAATCACTTGTTGTTCCATTTCTTTCAGCATGTCGGGTCCAATAGTAATTTTGCTTACGAGGTTACTCCAATTGACTGGAGTGTTGCACAGTCTACCATAGAGGACTTTGAAAGGACTCGTCTTCAGGGGTTCTTGGTAGCCGTTGTTGTAGGCGAATGCCACTAGTGGCAGGTAATCTCACCACTTCTTGGGTTGATGCATTACATGCATTCTTAGCATGTCTTCCAATATTTGGTTCACTCTTTTTGTCTGTCCATCAGTTTGAGGATGATAGGCTGTGATAAACAATAATTTGGTCTCTAGACCAACCAACAAGGATTTCCAAAACTTGGAAGTAAATTTCGTGTCTCTGTCAGTCACGATCTCTTTAGGCATACCATGTAGTTTGAATATCTCCTTCATGAATATGCTGGTGATATCTATTGCCTTGCAAGTCGATTTGACAGGGATAAAATGGGCGGACTTGGTCAATTTATCCACCACTACCATAATGGCATCATTTTGTTTGGTTGATGTTGGTAATCCGATGATGAAGGCCATGGAAATGGTTTCCCACCTCCATTCCAGGATTGGTAGAGGTTGTAGTAATCCTGTTGGGTGTCGGTGTTCTGCATTAACCTGTTGGCATTCTAGGTACTTATCTAAATAGTTAGCTATGTCTTTCTTTAACTCATGCCAATAGAACTGTTTCCTAGTGGCCGTGATCATCTTCTGATATCCCAGGTGACCAACATATGTTATTTTATGCAGTTCATCCATTATGAACCTCTTCAAGTCATCACAATCTGGAATATACAATCTGTTTTTGTAAGTTAGCAAACCTCCATCTATAATCTGGTAGCCTTCATACTTTATTCTTGTGGGTTCTTGCTCCAGGTACGAGGTCACGGCCTGGAAGAATGTGTCTGTTTCTTGTGCATTCCTAACTGTTTCTTTGGCATTCATCTCGCAGGTGCTCACTGCTGCCGGGTGAATTGTTTTCATACTTCTGCTAAGGGCATCGGCCACCTTATTTTCCTTTCCTTTAACATGTTTGATTTCAAAATCAAACTCACTAAGGAGGGCCATCCACCTAGCTTGTCTGACATTGATATTTGGTTGGTCGAACAAATATCGCAATCCATAGTGGTCTGTCATAAGTACAAATTTCCTTCCTAGGAGGTAATGTCTCCACATTTTTAAGGTGTGCACTATGGCAGCCAACTCTAGGTCATGGGTCACATAGTTGACTTCGTTCTCAGTCAATTTTAGGGATTCATAGCAGACTACACTTCCTCCTTGCATAAGGACTCCTCCGAGCCCTTCCTTACATGCATCTGTGCACATAAGGAAGTTGTTTTCAGGATCAACGATCTTCAGCACGGGTGCATGGGTCAGAAGGTGTTTTAGGGATTGAAATCTTTCTTCACATTCTTGTGTCCACGTGAATTTAGCTCCCTTCTTTTGGAGGGAAGTGATTGGACAAACAATCTTGGAGAATCCTTTTATAAATCTCCTATAGTATCCTACCAATCCCATGAAGGATTTGATATCTGAAACGTCCTTTGGGGTAGGCCATTCCATGATAGACCTGATCTTGTTAGGATCTACTGCTACTCCCTCTTCAGATATGACATGTCCCAAGTAATGTATTTTCTTCTGGAAAAAGTTGCACTTGCTAAATTTGGCATAGAGCTGATGTTATCTTAGTACTTGAAGCACAAGTCTAAGATGTTCCTCATGTTCCTCTCTATTTTTGGAGTAAATTAATATATCGTCAATAAAAACTAGTACAAATTTGTCTAGGAATTTGCTGAGCACATTGTTCATCAAGCACATAAAAGTGGTAGGGGCATTGGTCAATCCAAATGGTACTACTACAAACTCATAGTGACCATATCTCATCCTGAAGGCAGTGTTGTGGATGTCTTCACCCTTGATTCAGACTTGATGGTATCCATATCTCAAGTCAATCTTTGAGAATATGGAAGCACTTCCCAATTGATCGAATAGGTCATCAATCCGGGGTAAGGGATACTTGTTCTTTATGGTTACCTTATTGAGTTGTCTATAATCTATGCACAGTCGGAGGGTACCATCTTGCTTTTTCACAAACAGGACTGGTGCTCCTCATGGAGACACACTGGGTTGGATATATCCTCTGTCGATCATTTCTTTTAGTTGTAATTTAAGTTCAACTAGCTCGGGTGTGCTCATCCTGTAGGGTGTCCTAGACACTGGCACCGCTCCTGGTGCAATTTTTATCGAGAATTCAATGTCCCTTCTCGGAGGTAAACCTGATACTTCTTTCGGAAATACATCCCTATATTCTCTTAGTGTGGGGTGGTCTTTGAGGCTTGGTTTGTCATCTTCAACTAATTCCAACACCTGTATTGCATATAGTGGACATCCCTTTCTGCAATACTTTCTCATTTGAAGGGCTAATATTCATCTCACCGAGACAGGTTTTTGGATCCCTGGAAGGGTTATCCTTTTTCCTTCTTCACTTACACATTCTAAGGTTTTATGGTAACAGACCAGTTTGGCTTTATATGTGGCTAGCCAGTCCATACCAATCAATAGGTCATTCGATCCTAGGGGTAATACATTAAGGGTTGCTTGGGTGGGGAATTCACCCATAGTGAATTGGCAAGATGGTATGACCTCCATTACCTTTCTTTTGGTGCCGGTGGCTAACTGTACCAACCATGGCTTGGCATGTTTATGTGGTTGTAATTTACACTTATCAACAACCTTGGGGGCTATATAACTCAAATTTGAACTAGGGTCAATTAGAATAGACACTAGATGGTTGGTGATCATACCTTCCATCTCCACCTCTGAAGCTTGGTGGTCAGCTTGTTTATTATCCAAGGCTGCATAAATTTGCGGCACACTCCTGGCCACATCATTGGCGATGGTAGCTTCTTGAACATTGTAGATTCTCCGACTGTTTTATTGTCTATGCATGTAGTCCCTCAGTATATGTTCTTCTCCACAACCCCAACATCTCAAGGGTTCTTTCTTGCGGTTATCAATCTTTCCTGGGGTAGATCCAAAAGGTTTATTCCCGCTCTGGGAGGGGAAATTCTGCTGGTGTACACTTCGGGTTGGGAATCTCATCCTTGAGTCCTTTTTATAGTTTTTAAATCTTGTGGATTTAAACCCCTTTTTCTGGAATCTTGAACTACTCTTCTGCTTCCAGCCTTCATGAGGTTATGTCTGATGCCCAAGATGTTCATAACAATATCTTGCCTTTCAGATAGTATCTTCTAGGGTCTTTGGCTCGTCGAACTCAATCTTGTTTTGATAGTCCTTAGGTAGTCCACTGATGAATCATTGCACCTTTGCCTTTTCTTCTTTTATATAGGGTACGTACCTCAACAATTCAAGGAATCTGCTAACATATTTCTCTATGGTGCGTTACCCTAGCTTGCGTTCATAGAATTCTTTAGTCTTTTCGTCGAAATACTTTTTCGACAGATACTTCTTCCTAAAGTATTTCTCAAACCGTTCCCAAGATATGTCTTCTTCATGAATCCCTTTTATGTTCTTAAGGTCTTCCCACCAAATGGAAGCCTTCCCATTTAGGTTGAAAGTGGCTACTCGGGCCTTCAAATTTTTCGAGAAGTCATGGACTCTAAAATACTTCTTTAGTCCAAGAACCCAGGCCTCTGCTTCCTCTCCCTTCCTTATTTCACCGTATAAAGAGGGTGGTTTGGCCTTCTTGAATTCTTCGAGATTATTATTTTTGGAATGAACTCGCTTCTTCCATTTTCTTCAGGAATAAGAACTAGTTCTACTACTAGAAGATCCCTCTGAGTCACTAGTTTCCTTTCCAGAGGAATCATCCGATTCTTGTCCCTTATCTCTGGGGTGAACCTTTCTCGAGGTTCTCCTCCCAGTGTGGCCACTTAAAGGACCACATTTTCGTATCCCAAGTGGGCTTTGACTTCTCTTTGCCAGTCATTGGTCTACGTGACTGGTATCAGGTCCATGTTGTAATTGTCTTTGTATGTCGGATAAGCTCTGCAGCAAGACTACATTAATTTCCATTTGCTTCTCTTGCTCTTTTATCAACCTCTCGTTGTCTGCCTTGCAGCTCTGTAGTTCGAACATGAGGCTTCTCATAGTCTTAGCTAGATCTGGAGGGGTCTCCACCACTCTCCTTTCGTTAGAATCTTCATCTCTATTGTGGGAGCCATCCCCCACTTCGTGTTGCATCACCATTCTATGCATTTTCAGTTTCTCGCGGTTGATCGTCCGCTTGTTGTGCAGGAAAAATACTTGTTGTTAGTCAACATTATATTCATTCACAATCAACGCATAATTCACATATATATTTTTTTCAAATGCATACACACAATAGGAAATTTTCATTCTTAACTTTAGCTTTTGATAAAGGGGGTTAAGGTAGAGGGTTACTTCTTTTAAGAGTACTTCCCATGGAGTTTCTACGCAACTCGTTCATGAGCCCAAGTAGGCCAAGTGTTATAACCATGCTCTGATACCAATTTGTCACACACCCACTACGACAACTAAGATTTTTTCGCCTTTTTTCTCCTTTTTCTCGAGGGACAGAATCCCCAAATTTCTATGGGGCCTAGCACAAACCCTCCCTTCCCTTATGCTCCCCCATGTGATCGTTGGCTATGACCACAGGCCTTACCAAAAAGGCACTTCTGGCTTTCACGATTTGGGAAATCATGATGCAAGCATTCCCCTGTTCTCTGTCTTTCGAAATGTCGAAACCCAAAAGGGTCTAACAGATCCTTAGCTCCTCCCTTGGGTCACTTTTCATACGACCAGTCCTATGACTCGACGTTGTTCCTCTAAATGCTTTTGGGGTTTCGCGATTCAGGAAATCGCGATGCAAGAATTCCTCCTTTCCCTTTAAAATCCTCGGAACCCGAAATCCTGGTATCATCTAGATCTATGGTTCAGATCGTCGACTTGATCAATGACCTGGATTAAATCCTGACACTCTACCTTTCAGGATTTCTAGCGAGGTCTTCACTCCTATTCCTTTGATGTCCAGAACTCCGGTGGCCTTAGATATTCGCCACGCATCCCTACAAATGGGTGGTCCAGATTCTTTCGAGACTCCTCCTCCCTACCACAAGACCCTGTCCAGTGACCTAGGGCTCATTCACAAAGTGCATCGGGGTTTCGCGTACTGGGATTTCACGACTGGCGAAGATGAGGGGTTTTTCCCTTGGGTTTCACGGGTGCCAAAATGTCAAAACAACAAAACCTATTCATGTTAACACCTTTCTAGGTTTCACATATCAAGATTTCGTGACTGGCGAATACAAGGGAACTTTCCCGGGTGCATAAATGCCGAAACACCAAAACCTATTCATGCTAAACCATTTTGGGGTTTCACATATCGGGATTTCATGACTTGCGAATATAAGGGAACTTTCCCTTGGGTTTCTCGGGTGCCAAAACGCCAAAACACCAAAATCTATTCACGCTAAACCATTTCGGGGTTTCACATATCGGGATTTCATGACTGGCGAATACAAGGGAACTTGCCCTTGGGTTTCTCGGGTGCCAAAATGTCGAAACACAAAAACCTATTCACATTAAACCATTTCAGGGTTTCACATATCGGGATTTTGTGACTAGCCAATACAAGGGAACTTTCCCTTGGGTTTCCTGGGTGTCAAAACACGAAACACCAAAACCTATTCAAGATAAACCATTTTGGGGTTTCACATATCGGGATTTCACGACTAGTGAATAGAAAGGAACTTGCCCCTTGGGTTTCCTGGGTTTCGAAAGTCCGAAACAAAAAAACCTATTCATGTTAAACCATTTCGGGGTTTCACATATCGGGATTTCGTGACTGGCAAATACAAGGGAACTTGCCCTTGGGTTTCTCGAGTGCCAAAACGCCAAAACACCAAAACCTATTCATGCTAAACCATTTCAGGGTTTCACATATCAGGATTTCACGACTGGAGAATACAAGGGAACTTTCCCTTGGGTTTCCTGGGTGCCAAAACGTCGAAACACCAAAACCTGAGAGAACCACTCTCTCTCGTACAAGGTTTCCAGACTCAGATCACATGATCCTTTAGCGGGTTCTTGGGTAATTATCCCTAGGCTTGGTGACTAGACTGAAAAGCCTTCCTAAATCACCGATCTATGAACTTCTGTGACAGGGGTGAAGTAAACTCGTGGGTTTACTAAAATGGTAGTCTTTTCAAGGAACTCACTCCGGCTCTAGAATGCAAGGGAACTTCCCAGAAGGAGGTGCCTTCAGAGAAATCAAACCAAGGCATAGCGTGAGTCAAGTAAATGGGACAAATCTCTAGGTAATGAACTCGAAATATTAACTTGTTCATTCTATATATAAACTGATTATGGTCATATAAGTATAAGCATGCATCCACTATTTTTGATCAAAACACCAGGGAAACACTTCTATACAGAAACCATTTATGAGTGTACAAACATAAGCATGCATTCCAGGATATTCAATTCAAGATACAAGATATAAACACTTATCAGAAAACACCAGGTGTGACGTGACTGCTGAGAGGGGTGCTCGATTCCACCCAACCGTAGGCTCAGTGACTCCAAACGGATTTACCACTAGCCACCCCCGAGCTAGACCACGATGCTTGAGGTTCAATTTTCTACTTCCGGCTCAACATAAGTCAAGGATGAATATTACTCTACTTCTCCTCTGTTCATAACTCCCCATGTTTCTGAATTTTCTCCAGTTCTTCCCCGCGATCCCTGTCGTGCGCATTCTCCTATCTTCTCTCGCCCCCTTACCAAACTTCCTCTCTTGCATTTTCTCTACAAGATTGTGTGTGGCGTGAATTTCCCCATCTGCGATCAGGTCCAGGATTTGTTACGGATGGTTGGTTCACCCCCATCCTCTCATTAACTCTTGAGGAGCCTCCCCACCTACCAATCTAATGGGAAATCCATTCCAGGGTCAGAGAGTTTCTTTGGTCTTTGAGCAAATAAAACCAGTACGGTACTAGCTCGGTGGAAGTTAACACAACCAATCCAGGTCCCTTCCACCACCTTTCATTAGCCATCATGGTCTCTTTTATCACATCCCCCTCCCAGTAGTCATGCAACACATAATCATCACATAATTTACATTCATCGACCTTCTATACAAAGGTCCGTCAAATCAAACATTCACATCTTTTGTGTTTGCCATAGTTCTTGGCCAATATAGTTATTTTTACAGACTGTGGGAAACAGGGTGTTACACTTACACTGGATAAGAAGGTCTCCCATGAAGAAGGAAGACAGTAAAAAATGGCCTGCACTAATTCATCATCGTCCACTGTCACCCCTGTGACCAAAAACTGATCTCTTATCTGGGCTATCCTGGAATAGAAAGATGCCACTGATTCACCTTTCTCCATATTCAAATACTTAAGCTTGTGCTTAAGTGTCCTCTTCTAACTTGGAACCTATTTCTCATACATATTCACCAAGGTATCCATACAATCCTTGGCAGTCATTAACAAGGTCTTTGCAGGCATTATACTATCTTTGAGTGAGTTAAAGATGATTCTCTTGGACTTTGCTTGAATCTTCCTGAAGGCTGCTTTTCCTGCATTATTCGTGGGTTCCTCCACCACTGTGGTCACATACTACTCAAGATCATGCTCTTGCAAGATATTTGTTATCATGAACTTCCACACATTGAAGTTGGCAGCTCCTTCGAGCCTCTCCTTGGCCCTGAATGAAATGGATGATTCCATGGACCTCACACTGGAAAATTAATCAAGTTAGCTTGGATCTGTGTGTACCTGCTGCTACACTTCAACACGTTTAACACACCCTAAGCTCTGATACCATTGTCGGTCTCCGGTTTTGATCATATCTTTTTGCCTATATTATACTCCACAGACCTCCATTTATATGCCAGTACCACCCTTTTGGCCTCGTTTTGACATAATTAACACCTCTCTACCATTCCATGGGGTTGCTTAAGGTATCTTTGCATTTCAAGCTATTTTTATGCACTTTAATGCTTTAAATTGATAATGGGACTAATATCGCTTGGGTTAGGTACCACTGCTATTCTTGGAACAGGATGCCGGTACCAGGTACCAACTCGTACCCGTGGAGGTACCAATGGAGCCGTTCGAGATCTGTGCATTCTAGTGTGCGTTATGGTTCGAATGAGAGATAGAAAGATTCACAGGCCAGCTGGAGTCATCGCCACAGAGTGCTCGAAGACATAATGATAAACCTGCATCGATTAATTTTCATCATTCACACTTCGTGACACTACGTGTCACGAAGATGTGAAATCGTTTTTAACTGATTCCACGACTATTCTCGGATCAGGGATCCGTTTGTTTTATGCATCTTTGTTTTCGACTGTTATGAACAATAAGACTTCTATTAAAACCCAGGATCACTCCTGAGAACGGGTTACTGTTGCTATTGCTATTGTTATCGTTGTTGGATTATGTGATACCGTGAACTTATGTCTTGAATACAGATTGATGTTATCGTATATTATTCGACTGATATGTGATTTGAGTATTCCTTTCTTGAGTTAATGAAGCATGAAGTTTATACAGTGATTGAATAGAATGTTATAGTCGGCTCTGGTCGTTACTAACAGCATTTGTGCCGTTTGGTTGGGCCCGCCAAACTGGTGCAAGTCGTTGCCTTGTTTTGCAATAGATTTAGTTTTATGTTGTCATAGCTTTAGTTCATTTCAAGGTTTCGGAACTTGCATCCGAGGTAGCTTAGCGTTCACAGATTTAG
>ML776641.1:566748-593381 GCA_009831015.1 Picea engelmannii
GCACCTGTCCTTAGAGGGCCAAATTGGTCCCTTCCTTTCCACATCTCAACCGATGCCTCAGACACTGCTTTAGGAGGAGTGCTTGGGAAAAAGGAGAACCAACAGAATTATGCCATCTACTTTACCAGCAAGAACTTGACCCCTCCTGAATTGAACTACACAGTAACAGAGAAAGAGTTTTTAGCAGTAATTCATTCCATCAACAAATTTCGCCACTACATCACTGGATATGAGGTTTTTGTACACACTGACCACTCTGCAATCAGATTCTTGATGAACAAACCAGTCACTACCGGTAGAATCACCCGATGGCTTTTACTGCTTCAAGAATTCAACATTACCATCGTTGATCGGCCAGGGAAAGAGAATGTAGTTGCATATTTTTTTTCTCGTATTCCCCAAGATAGTACCGGTACCCCAGTGGACGATAACTTCCCTGATGAACATTTGTTTGCAGTAGCTGCCAAGACCCCTTGGTTTGCAGATATAGCAAATTATCTAGCCACAGGAAGGTTGCCAGCTCACTTATCGCCTCCACAAAAGAAAATAATTATCCAACAGAGTGCTTACTATTATTGGGTAGGGAGTGACCTCTTCTATACAAGTCCTGACATGATTATTAGGAGATGTGTCCGGGAAGATGAAATTCCCGATATCTTCCAGGCCTGTCATGACGGGCCATGTGGAGGACATTTCTCTGACAAGAGAACAACATACAAAGTCCTGCAATCAGGATACTATTGGCCGACACTGTTCAAAGATGCAACGAAATATGTAAGGAGTTGTGACAATTGTCAAAGGATGGGAAGGCCCACTGCAGCAGACGAAATTCCCTTACGACCACAAATTGTAATTGAACCCTTCGATAAATGGGCACTAGATTTTGTAGGGCCAATTGCTCCGATGTCAAGGAAGAAAAAGTACATCTTGGTGTGCACAGATTTTGTGACCAAGTGGGTAGAGGCAAAATCCCTATATCAGGCAACTGAGAAATTAGTGATTGAGTTTATGTATGAAGAGATCTTTACCCGCTTCGGTGTTCCACGAGAGATTGTCACAGACCAAGGTGCTCAATTTACTTCCAAATTGATGAAAGAACTCACTGACAGATATGGGATCAAACACTGTAAGTCCTCTCTCTATCACCCCCAAGCCAATGGGCAAGTGGAATCGACAAACAAAGTTCTGGAAGCAATTCTGACCAATACCATACACTTGCATCATAAAGACTGAGCAGATAGACTTCCAGAAGCTTTATGGGCATACCGGACTACATGGAAGAATACCACTGGTCATACTCCTTACGAGATGGTATTCGGTAAACAAATTCTCCTTCCCATAGAGTTCCAGATCCATACATTCCGCCTAGCAGTAGAGTTGGGGTTGGATTTGAGTGAAGCACAGAAACAGAGGGTCATGCAACTTAACGAATTGGGAGAAATGAGGTAGGATGCTCTTCAAAGGACCATCCTTGTGCAAAGTCAACGCAGCAAGTGGCATGACAAATACATTAAGAAAAAGCATTTCCAACCAGGGGATTGGGCATTACTCTTCGACTCCAAATACAAAACTTTCAAAGGAAAACTTACAATGAGATGGTTGGGACCTTACGAAGTATAAACTGTTTTTGATAACGGTTCTGTCAGGATTAAAACCATAGATGATTCTTAGAACTCCTTTGTAGTGAATGGACATCGATTGAAAGTGTACAACAAGCCTTTGTCAAAAGATGATTTCTTTCAGGAAGTGGCCAAGCAAACAGAACAGAAGATAGTAGGAGAGGAGTTTTCCTCTACTGCTGCTCCTTGATCATGCATACTGTTTTAAAACTCTGTAAATAGTAGATTTTTAGAAAAAAATAAAATAATATAAAAAGAAAAAAAAAAAAAAAACATTTGTTTTCTTCTTTCTCTTGGATGTGTTGATATTTTTGTTTTCAGTTTTACAGGCTTCCCAGAACCAGTGTATAACCAAATTCTTAACAGGTAAGAAGGTAAAACTGTTTATTTCATGAGGTTTTCTTATCAGCATGACTAACTTGTTTTGCACCAGGTAAATTCGAGCTTGTTTGCTCCCTTCGTTTGCTCATTAAAATATAAAAGGGGCATTTATCAGGAAGGATTATTCTTTACCAGACCTGGTGAATTACTATGGGAAAGAAACCCCCTTGGAGTCTTCTTTTGGCATTTCCTCAGACTCTCTAAATATGAGGAAGCAATGAGCATGAACTAGCTTGGGCTCATAAAATCCACAAGCAGGTGATTACTGTTCCAAAAAGATTATGTCTGCAATTTTTTTTATCTGCACTAGTGTTGGATGATGTGGAATACGTTAAGGTCCACCTTTCAACAAATCTCACTCCATCGACATCAGCACCTTATCTGGAGCAGAGATTAGAGACCATTTAGCACCCTGGACTCTGCATGCCTTAATGGCAGATGTCTTTGCTAACAGCCATGGGAATACACCAATGTCTCTTGGTTGATAGATCCTACAGGTGAATTGACACCGACACCTCTATTCGTACCTGCTTAGGATGTGTTGTAGGTACCTTGAGGCCCATTGACATCACAGGTGGGTCATCTCGCATCGGTTAATAACATTCATTAATGGCTGGTAATTCGATGATTTCTGTTTGTGTTCGAATCCGACACATTTATTCACACAAATCAGACTTGTACCAGGGATGAAGCTTTGAAGCTGATTGAAGACATGATTTCAGTGATCTTTTTCATGCCAGAACAAAAGCCAGGATCAGGGGTCATCCTCAAATAATCTGTTGTCATAACAGGAAGTTTTCTTCTCTCAGAAATGGTATTATTTGTTCAAATTCTTCTGCAGACCCCTGAATGTTCCAGTGGTACCAGTCAGTACCAGCGCAAAGTTCATCAGTTACAGGTTCATCAAAAAGACCAGAGCAGCTATAATGTTTGTGCCCTTCAAACCCAGACTTAACTTCAAAAGACAATTTCACAGCGAGCTTCGCATAACAATGGGTAGAGGTAATGTAACTCAGGTGCGTTTAAGTTCGTATCGATTTATTGTATTAATTTGCATACTAATGTTTGAATTAAGGGTGCCTTAATTACCCCATAACGTTCCATCATTTCCACGACTGGTACCTAATTACTGAACCTTCATGACATTTCATGTCATAGAACATCCACCATTACCGGAACTAAACTCGATTTGACTCGGATATGATAACTCGACGCCATCGTATGACCTTCATCATGATCCGGCACCCTATATATTTCCACCACAATTCAAATCTTCTCATATCATTTTCCCAACCGTTCCTTTCACCACATTCTCCATCGCATTCTCTCCTGTCATCGCTCTCGTTCCCTCGTCGCCCTCTCATCCAACCTTCGCTACCACCGATAGACTTCCCCTGTTATGCCAAGAAGAGCCATGGTAGCCAACCGCCACGAACCAGAAACATACACCGACCTGGAAGCCCTCCTAGAATATGGGGCAACGAGAGATATCTTTAAGCGAGCAGGGTGGGAACCATTCCTGAAAAAGTTCGATGGGTACAACGATGCCATCACACTCCAGTTTGTGCTGAATTTCGATGGTGAGACCGCCAAGGTGGGCGAACTTGAGTTCGGGGTCATAGAGGAGTTCGTGGCAGAGGCAATTCAATTGCCCGCCACAGGCCAAAGATGGACGAAGGGACAACCGATGGATAAAAAGCTTTGTGCGCAGTTGTTAAAACCTCAGTACCGGGACACAAAATGGTCTGAAGGAACGTCGCGGTCT
This sequence comes from Picea engelmannii, assembly GCA_009831015.1. NCBI lineage: Eukaryota > Viridiplantae > Streptophyta > Pinopsida > Pinales > Pinaceae > Picea > Picea engelmannii. The sequence continues at coordinate 570,514 of ML776641.1, forward strand.
TGGCTGGAGCCACAGTGGGCTCAAGTGTTGGTCATCCTCCAGCACTACCTAACGTGTGAGGTGCGATATACTATTATATTCCCCTGCCATGCGCGACTTCTGTTGCACTTTACAGGTACTCTGTTAAACATACCCTATTTCTTATTAAAAAGTTTAAAAAGGATGGCTGAACAGGTCCAGAGGGTTAGTGAGTTTCGGGGGAGTTTATTTCACTTCAGGTTAGTTAAGATATTGATTACATGTGCACTGTCAAAGAGGCAAGAGACTTGGGACCTCTTCACTGCAAAAACCCTCACCCGTGCCCAGTCGAAAGCTAAGAAGGTGAAGCCTATTTCCCCACACAAAAAGCCGAACCCCAAGATAAAGAAAGTCAAAACCCTGACTAAAGACTCTGCTGGGAACCCTGAGCCCGAACCTCCAATCGATGACGAGGTAGAAACCAATGCTGAATTTGGTAAGGCCACCACACCTACAGAGACGAACATTGCAGCCCCAAGTTCTCCCCCAGCCGTCGATAACATAATTGATGTGGAGGAGCTAGTTGAGTCAATTGATAATCCTAGGAGGAACCCCAAAAGAAAATGTAAAAGTTTATTGTCGGGGATGGACAACTCGGTACCTAGTTACCCCACACAAGAAAGAATGGAAAGTATAGATGGTCACGAGGAGGCCCCGGAGCCATCTGAGATGACCTGGACGTTGTCCCAGCTCATTCGAAAAAATTGTAGAACCAATCGGTAGGCCACTACACCCAAGAAAATTGTGCAGAATGAGTCCATCCAAGTACCAACCGGTACCCCCGTTCAAATGCCAAAAGAGCTCACCCCTGAACCTCATCTAGTTGACACTTCTACACTCGGCCCAGCTCATCCAGATCCAACTGACAACTATGAACTCAACCCAGATCGTAATTTTGACCCAGCTGATACTTATGAGAACAACCCAGACCAATTCACTCCTGAGTTCAGTTCAGACCATAATTACGAGAGATTTCATACCCCTGCTCAAAGTCCCGAAGAATTTACCCATGCGTCTAGCCCTCCAGCACAGCCCGAACGAGAGAAAACATTTGAAACCCACTGTGAGCTCTCCTCCAGTCGGTCCTTGAAGCCAATGGTGGCGAAGCTAGAGAGCAAGAACAACATATTAAAGGAGAAGTTGCATGAGTACCGGGTATTGGACACACATATTAAAACCGAAAATGAACTCCTCAAGCTCAGGGTAAATCGCCTCTTATCTAAAGTTGAAAGACTAAAACAGAGGAACAGGGATATTTTCAAAAGGAACAAACAGCTTAAGAGGATTTCTAGGAAGCATGTTATAATCAACAGGGTTCTTAAGAAAGAAATTCAGAATCTGAAGAAGCAGGAGAGGCTACAGATGATGGTTGCAGCCGCTGCAACCCTTTGATGGCTACCAGTTTTGATTTTTGTTGCCTGAGGACAGGCAAGGTCTTCAGTGTGGGGGCATGTTGGTCTCCGGTTTTGATCATATCTTTTTGCCTATATTATACTCCACAAACCTCCATTTATATGCCAGTACCACCCTTTTGGCCTCGTTTTGACATAATTAACACCTCTCTACCATTCCATGGGGTTGCTTAAGGTATCTTTGCATTTCAAGCTATTTTTATGCACTTTAATGCTTTAAATTGATAATGGGACTAATATCACTTGGGTTAGGTACCACTGCTATTCTTGGAACAGGATGCCGGTACCAGGTACCAACTCGCACCCGTGGAGGTACCAATGGAGCCGTTCGAGATCTGTGCATTCTGGTGTGCGTTATGGTTGGAATGAGAGATAGAAAGATTCATAGGCCAGCTGGAGTCATCGCCACAGAGTGCTCGAAGACATAATGATAAACCTGGATCGATTATTCTTCATCATTCACACTTCGTGACACTACGTGTCACGAAGATGTGAAATACGTTTTTAACTGATTCCACGACTATTCTCGGATCAGGGATCCGTTTGTTTTATGCATCTTTGTTTTCGACTGTTATGAACAATAAGACTTCTATTAAAACCCGAGATCACTCCTGAGAACGGGTTACTGTTGCTATTGCTATTGTTATCGTTGCTGAATTATGTGATACCGTGAACTTATGTCTTGAATACAGACTGTTGTTACCGTATATTATTCGACTGATATGTGATTTGAGTATTCCTTTCTTGAGTTGATGAAGCACGAATTTTATACAGTGATTGAATAGAATGTTATAGTCGTCTCTGGTCGTTACTAACAGCGTTTGTGCCATTTGGTTGGGCCCGCCAAACCGGTGCAAGTCACTGCCTTGTTTTGCAATAGATTTAGTTTTATGTTGTCATAGCTTTAGTTCATTTCAAGGTTTCGGAACTTGCATCCGAGGTAGCTTAGCGTTCACAGATTTAGCTTTAGTTTATCATAGCTTTAGTTCATTGCAGTGTGTTAATGTTTTCTTACACGACAGTTTAAAATTTTCAGAATCGTGTTTATTTATTCCTCAACTGGATCATTTCAGTGTACTGTTATCTTTTTACGTTGGTGAATATTAAACGCAAGACTGATGCCTGTAGGGTTTAGAATATGCATGTGGTTGTTTGGTTTTCATTTTCAATTCGAACATAACTCAGAATTAGCATCCATTCTTCTTTGTTAGACAGTAGTTACCTTGCCTGTTTAGAATAGTTAGGTTACAGTTAGAACAAAAGGAGATCCTGGTACCAGTAGTTAGGAAAGTACTCTATTTTCCTGTAGATAGCTTTAGATTCATTTTGATGACCAGATTGAATGCATTTTCGAAAATACTCTTTGTGTCATGGTTGGAACAGAAGTGATGATGGTAGATGATCGAACCTAGAGGAAAAATAATCTTGTGGAACCACACTTTTGAATAGAAATAGCAGCACCAACATTTGAGCACAAGACTGTTTTTTTGTTGATGACTTAAATAGGAAATGCTCAGTTTCAAGTTAGTCATTAAGATTCAAGTTCTCAGAATAAGTGTGTGTTTTCTTCTTAGGATAGCATTCAGATAGAGACTAGACGCTTACCTGCACATACTGTGTATCAGCTCGAAGTTTACCAACCCTGGTTTGACAATTTAGTGTTTCAGGACATTCAAAGCTTCAATTTAGTAGCCTGACAACCATGTTAAATTATGAGCTTGATTTCTTATGCGGATTAATTCTTTTATTTTCTTCAACACTTTGATTCCAACTTAATACACTTCAACAATACCAAATCATAACCGAATAGCAATAACTATGTAGATAAGTAAGCATGCACATCAACAACACATATACCCTAAGGGAACCTTGTACATGGAGAAAAACCCCAACAAACAATATTCCTTTATTGCATTAATAATGTAAGATCACTTACAAATATCCACCATGAATGTTCTGCTCTTAAAGAGCTTTCCAAGATGACTTTGACCTGACAAAGACCTAAGAGACCTTGTTGAAATACACCTCTGATATGTTGCCTCTATTGTTGATATACAACACTGATATGATGTTGATATATGCCTCTTATATGCAACCTCTATCGTTGATATACAACACTGATATGTTGCTTTGGTATGTTGCCTCTTTGTCACTGATATTGTCTTCTATTGCTTCTCCCTTAACCTGCATATCAAAAAATGTATTGAAGAGAGGTGTTGACCTCTGTTTATATAGGCTGAAGAGGAGAAGAGGAGAGACTCAAAATAGTAACCTGTTTGCATGCTTTAATCATAACTCAACTTCATACTTTAGTTCGAACTTAGAACTAGACTTGAGACTGGTATACTTTAGTTCGAAAATAGAGCTAGACTTGAGTCTTTAGTTTCAACTTAGATTTACACTTTAGTTCGAAAATAGAACTAGACTTGAGCCTGGTGTACTTTAGTTCAAAAATAGAGCTAGACTTGAGAATTCGGTTACAACTCAACATTACACTTTAGTTCGAAAATAGAACTAGATTTAAGACTTCAATTACAACTCAACATTACACTTTAGTTCTAAAATAGAACTAGACTTAAGACTTCAATTACAACTCAACATTACACTTTAGTTACAACTCAACATTACACTTTAGTTCTAAAATAGAACTAGACTTGAGACTTCAGTTACAACTCAAATCTTTAAAATGCAATTCGAAATTCTCTTCATGGTGGATAATGTTACACGTGCCAACGCACTAGATCAATACATTTATATCATTTGAAATATTAGGAATATCGTTTGTTTCTAGCTCATAGGAATTTTATATTCAACCTAACTTTTTCTAGGTGCCTTGACTTTTTCTCATGGCTCACAAGGCTTGACTAGGCTCACAGAGGTTGTACATTCCCCCTAACTTTTGCACTAGTCTATCTATGCTCACAGGGGTTGTACACCCCCCCTGACTTTTTCACTAGACTGTCTATGCTCACAGAGGTTGTATGTTCCCCCTGACTTTTGCATTAGACTCACATAGCATCTTGTTCGTCCTGACTTTTGGTTTGACTCACAAAGGTTGTGCATTCCCCCTAGATTTTTTTGATACCTCACAAGACTGGTTGATTCTCTAAATCTCTGTGGAAAGCCTCAAGGTGGCCCATATGGCCTCTTATTGCAGAATGATTGTCGATGCTGCCAAATTTAACATCTCATCGGTGGCAGCACAGGTGATGGTGTCTCCTCTACAATCAATGATCAATTCAACACTATTTATCTCATCAGGTCCTTCTTTGTTGCACACAGTCCAACCCACAATATCCTCCACTTGATAGACTCATGCAACTCCAGAAAAAAAATGGTTATCTATAGTAATAAAATGGTGAACTCACATGCAAAAAAACACTCCTCACACTAGGAAATAAAAGGACTCCATTTTCAAATACACCTGGGCCTCCCAAGAGGGAGTTACCCAGAGCACTCGTCTCTGATGCCAAAATAGAAAACAAGATGCATATCAAAACTAATTTTCCTTAAGTATAATCACAATATAAATACAATTACAAGTAGCTTAAGATATATGTCTATCTTAACTACACAATCAATATAGTTGAGATAATATCTCAACTATCCGTAACAAATTCAAACCCAAACCAATTCCATTATTATCCAACATTTACATGAAATGAAGTGGGTCATTTCAAAAATTTATGGACAGTGACAAAAAAATAGAATCATTAATTTACTCTAGACAATCTTAACACAAAATCCATAATGATGTCAACTCTAGGGCCATCTAGTATTGGGAAAAGGAAAATATATTTTTGTACTTTGTGAACTTTCTCCAACTAACTAGCTAGTTCGAAAGTAGTAAACATAGTCGTCGATATCCCCCATATGTTATGACAAACAAACCTTTTATATAACATACTCAAGAAGTTTTTTCTTGGCCAAAATGTCTTCCAAGATCCCCATGTAATTCTTGAATTATTTTTTCCCTCATAGAACTTGCAAGAATGCACATCCAGTTGTTGCAAAAGAGAGGTTGGGTGGGGGGAGTAATAGAGCCATTTAAACGTTTTATGGGTTTTGATTAAATTTGACTAACTTTGCAACAAAATAATATCCTTTGAAGCTTTGAAACCAATTTCATCATTTTTCATAGCTAAGAAAATAGAATCTTCTACTCCATGTGTTAATTAACCTATTTGAGTTTCCACTCCTACTTTGAATATACAATATATTTCAAAGCTTTGAAACCAACTTCATCATTCTTCATAGTTAAGTAAATATAATCTTCTACTTAATGTGTCAATTAACACGTTTGAGTTTCCACTCCTACTTTGAATCTACAAAAAAGTAACTTCAGAAATATGCTTGCAATTCAGTGCCCCTATGAGAGTTTTTTTGGGAATTTATGTAAGTTTATTACATTATGGTCAATCAACAACATAAACTCTTTATGTAAAAAACAATTTAACCAATGTTCTAAAACTTAGAGTATTGCATATAATTCCTGGCATAGGTAGAATACCTCTTTATTGTTTCATTCAATTTCTCACAAAAATATGCAACATGTCCTTCCTTACTTAACACACTACTGATTTCTATAAAAAAATTATGACATTCAACACAAAGTTTTTTCAAAATCAGGTATAACTAGTTCTAGAGCTTCAACTACCACCTCCTTCAACAAATCAAAAATCTTCTCACAGATCTGAAGTAGATTAAATGTTGATTTCATAGCCTAACACGCAAATATGAAGTTTACCTACTATTTGTTGATTTTTCTATATGAGATGATATTTTATCGATATATTATTGCAATGATCAGTGTTCCATATATAGAGAACATATGATGACCATCGATGAAAGGATGTGCCCCTTGGATAATACATAACTACTTATTTATTATATATATTTATACCTTGTATTGTATTGTTTAATAATTAATAATTATATTATTAATTATTAGTCTGGGAGAATGTCTTCTCGATGTTGTCCAAACATTAACACTCCCTCTCAACGAGGGATACATTCTTCATAATGCCAAATCTTGTCTCTGAAGTATACAAACTTCACCCTAAACTCATGACATTTGTCTATCAATCTTGGGAGATGTCTCTCTTCCACCCAAACCTGGGGGAAACTCCCTCTGCGGCTCTCCCTCTGAGCCAATTGGCTCTCTCTGAGACTAGGCTCACTCTCAGTCTGCATGTGATAGCATCTAGTATCTTGAGTCTTTATCATTCCTTGTCAAATGATCGTGACTAGGACAAAGACCACACCAAGGTTTTTCACCATAGGTAAACCCCTATTAGTGAATGTCAACCAAATGCTATCTGACACGTGGAAAGCACCTCAAGCACCTTGAGTTCATATTATTCCTTGTCATGATCAAGGAAGGACTATGCCTAGGCCCATTTACCACAAGTACACCTTTGTGATAAATGTATCCTATCTCCCTTGGTCTACAGCCCAATCTAGAAGAAGGTTCGCTCAATGCTTACTCGGGAGATTCACCACAGGTACACCTGTGTGGGTGAATGCTTGCTCAATTCTTCCACACACTGGAGGAACACTAACACATCGATTCTTCTGTTCTTTGAAGACTATGATAGGGCCATTCTCCACTGATCAAATCACCATGAACAATCCTGGGAGAATATCTACCCGATGTTGAAACATCAACACTCCCTCTTAGCTAGGGAGGCATATTTCCATGATATTTTAATCTAGTAGTCAACTGACTACTCTACAATCAACTAGTAGCACACAACTACTACCATTCCATCAATAGCTCAAATCATATTTCACAGTCTCTGCGATCAAGCAACAAACAACTACTATAAGTGATATGGTAGTCTCCATGACAATGAACTAGTAGCATGTATAGCTACTACAATGCCATTCAATAGAACACGATTGTGTTGATCCATAGTATTACACAACTACTATCTAGTGGTACACAACCACTGCTAGTAACACACGATTGTTGTCTAGTGACACATAGTCACTTCCAGTGGTACAAAACCACTGTAGTAGCATGCATCTATTGTCTAGAGACACACAGTCTCAACCAATGGTACACAACTAGCGTAGTAGCATACAACTATTGTCCAGAGACACAATCTTCACCATAGTCTCACAACTACGCATGCGTTCCAAAGTTGTCACGCACTCAATAGAGTGTCATGTGACTACAAGGACCATTCTTCCTGATTAGTTCACTATCTATTCCACATGAAGAATGTCAATCCTTCTAGATGTTGAAAGCCACACCATGGGCTACATGGACCATTCTTCTAATCAGGTCACTACATGTGTCATAGAAAAATGTCAATCCTAGACATTTCTCTCTAATCGGGTCACCATATGTGCCATAGAGAAAATGAAATTCATGTACCAACCTCCCTAATCAGGTCACCAACCATGTCATAGGGGGAAAAACATTCATCCTGACTAGGTCACCATCTATACCATAGGAAAATGTCAGTCCTGGACCATTTTCCACAGAAAATGTCAATCCATGATATATCAAAAATATTTCCAACCTCGACCATTCTCCACAGGGAGATTGTCAGTCCAGCAGCACACTGACTATCCACAATGAAAGAAGATCAACACTCCCTCTCAATAAAGGGAGTAATCTCCACAAGCCCCAACTTGTCCCTGAAGTATACAAACTTCCCTTTGGACAAGGGCTTCGTTAGAATATATGTTATCTTCTCATCGGTGGAGATGTACTGGAGCTTCACTTCTCCCTTCTAGACTTTATCACGGATGTAGTAGTACTTGATCTCAATGTTCTTCGACTTGTCATGGAACACATGGTTCTCTGAAATCTTTGCACCTTTGATGTATATTACGGTCGAATCTAGTTACTGGTCAAATAGTCTAGAAACCAACTTAAATATCCATACTACTTCTGTACAAGCATTACAAGCTCCAATATACTCTACATATGCAGTGCTGAGTGCGACACACTTATGTTTCTCGCTAGCCTAAGATACCGTAGCAGATCCAAAACTAAAACATACACCAGAAATAATATTTCTGTCACTTGCACTCTCTGCCTAATAGGAATCCATATATCCTTGCAGTTGTACATCACTTTTTGAGACATATCGTAAACCATAATTTAGTGTGCCACACAAATATCTCAAAATGTGCTTTGCGGCTATCCAATGCTCATGTCTTGGTTCCACCTGGAACTAGATCAATGTATTCACAACAAAGAAAATGTCTGGCCTGGTATTAACCAAATGCATCAATGAGCCAATTGACTGTCGGTACATGGAGGGGTCTACTAGATCAGAATCATAGTCTCTCAATTTCTTCAGGTTTATCACCATGGGAGTTGCAATCCATCATCCCAAACTTTTAAATGATCTTCACAACATACTTCCCTTGACCAAGAAACATCTCACCTAGATTTTGTCATACTTCTAATCCCAAATAGTAATGCATTAATCCAAGATCCTTCATCTTGAACTTAGAGGCCAACTCCCTCTTTCTAAGAGAACCATGTTGCCATGAACCTTGCTTTGTACTTTTCGATGTTGTCATCTCTTGCATGCTTGATCTTGTAGATCCACTAGATGAATCCATATAGAGTCCAGATATAATTTGCAGAGCTTCTTGAATGGATTCTCAAAGACAACCCATTCCTGGAGATATCAAGAGAATATTACAACATCAATACTCTCAAGAACCCCAAGCAAGATCATTATGCTCTCCAATCGAGTCCCCAGTGGATGACCCCTCTCGTGCAGATGATAAGGGAATCCATGACCACAATTGAGACAGAGATCAACTTAGCCAATGTCAATCCTATCATCAACCATGTCAATGGAAAGGCCCTCCATGGTGTTAATTTCCATGGCAGTGCATTGGGATTCTACATGAATTATGTTCGTGTAGTTGTGGCTGGACAAGGTAGGCTCCTCTTCACATAGTTCACGAAGCTAATTATTGAATTATAGAGCAATGGGATCCCCAACAATATTTCCCTGGGTCCTGATCTGAGCTTGGACTATGGATTCAAGGGTTTCGACATAGCCATGGATGCTTATAGTTCTAAGCTTCAATTCTTGGCTAACCTAGTCACTACACACATTCATAGTGCCGAGAAACACAACCAGGACATCAAATATCTCACCCTCATATCTGCCAGGAAGATAGAAGAGGCTCTAGATATCTTAAAACTAATGTTGGCATTGCACTTGTCCGCTCTCTAGCAAGAAATCGATCTCCAACAACTAGAAAAAATGCTTGTAAAAATGGTGTTAGGAGTCATCTCAAGCGTTTCAGATGCATTTCATCTCCTTGAATCCATCAACGGTCAACTTATTAACATTTCTAGGGGAATTCCAATCTACACATATTTAGAATCCCCTTGTGACCCTTTCCTCCCACTTCTCTCCACCCTTAAACAAGCTTTTCTTAACTCCATTCTTGCATTCCACGATATTCAAATCGTAGACAAGATAAAGAGTTTGAATCCCACCTCAAGCAACGAATTGAATAGGATATAACAACAATCACGCTTTCCTATGAGGAGCGAACTATGATTCACATGCTGGAAGGTTCATGCTCTAGAACATTAATCCATGGCTCTAAATTCTTTCTTTTTCTATGCATTTATCAAGGAGGAACTCAACACAATAAAAATGACTCCAAGAATAGACTACACGCCCTAGGAGGACATCCAAAATTTGTTCAATGCAATTGTGGATGGTCGATTCATTGTACCTATGATTCAGTGCCTCAATGGATTCATAAACTGATATTTATGAACACTCCCACTCTCGGAAATTTACATTGTTCCCTGCAGTATATGCATCCATCTCTATATATGCACATTTCTTACTGCACTATATACATCCTTCTCTATATATGCATGTAGCCTTTGCTTTTCACACACATTCCAAAACTCTTCACAAAACGCAAGCTATCTCTCATTTTCCTGGGCCCTCCCATGAGGGAGTCAAGCCCAGTCCTGCTCTGATACCATTTTGATTTTTCTATATGAGATGATATTTTATTGATATATTATTACAATGATGAGTGTTCCATATATAGAGAACATATGGTGACCATCCATGAAAGGATGCATCTCTCGAATAATAAATAAGTACTTATTTATTATATATATTTATACCTTGTATTATAAATATATTATTTATATATTACATTAATAATATTATTTAATAATTAATAATTATATTATTAATTATTAGTCTGGGAGAATGCCTTCCCGATGTTGTCTGAACATCAAGGCTATTCACATGCATTTAATCACATAAATCTAAATAATTTATGAGATATTAGCAAGCATATATTTCATATTTGAAGCCTTTTACAAGGTGTAATAGAAAATTTTTAGCTTTAAATAACTTGGGATTCTAGACTAGCGAACACTAGACCAAAGCGAGAGGAACTCTGTGAGGTGACATTGTTACTTTAATTATGTTTGATTCGATCCCCAGTTTTGAGTGATACCATGCTAGTTATGGGTAGAGAACTATTGGACATTGCAAGTAGATGGCATGATGGAATAAAATTTAAATAGCCTTGATAAAGAGGACATGGAAGCATGGAGGTCCAACAATCATTGGTATGTTAGTGTCAGATGAAGTTTTGTTGCAAATCCAAGATGCAAATAGATAGAGTGATGCATGGGTTAGATTGAATTCCTTGTACAAGACCTCTGCCAACTTCAAATTTGAAGAAATGTACAAGAACAACAATGAAAATCTACATTTTCCTATATATGAAATATTTTCCCACTCAAATGCAAGGTCTATGCTACAAGATAGGCATACACCTTGTCCATTTCCAATCATTGCGAGAGGTGTTTTCTCAAGATATTAACTATCATTGTTAGGTCACTTATTTGAAATGTAGTGATTTTGAATGGTGATTGGGGTTGAAAAATTCTATTCTAAATCCATCATCTCCTTTGCATCACTCCCCCATAGATATCCCATATGTCCCATAGAGTAAGGGACATAGTTCACCAAATTAATTTTCTTTATTCTATATCCATCTGGAAGGATATAAACATAAACTACATATCTTACATCCAACAAATTGTTTTTGTCTAGGGTTTATTAGTGTAATGACCTTATTTAATTTAAACTACCATTGATTTAGAACAGAACAGTAAATTTAAAATCCACTTAATCTAGCACATTCAATCTAATATTTCAATAAATAAAATTTACTAACAATTTAATTCAAAAGATTCATAACTCTAACCTGAATCTGATGCTGCTTCCTTAGCTTGAATATGATGCTGCTTCCTTAGCTTGAATCTGATGCTGCTCTTTAGGACACCCCAAAACCAACCTCCCTGCCAACTAGTAACGCCTAGCCCTAGGACATCAATGGATGTCCTAGCCCTCCGAGCCCAAAACCTCTGCAGCCCCCCGGTGCACTGTAAATTCCACTGTTAATTTCCCTCTCCCATACTCCCAGCTCTCCTCTCGTAGAATCAATGACCTCCATCTCCACTCCATTTCCCCCCCTTATTCCTCCTTCACCGCCCCTCTACATTAACTCCCACCTAACTCTTTATTACACCTTATCCCATTATTAATTGCCTTATCCCTTATTTAGATGTTTCCCTTTTACGTATTGGTTACGTTATCCCCTATGGGATACGTAACCCAATTTAAACATTATATTTTATCATCCCCCCTTTGTTTAATACTTAATTAACCAATTAATTAATTAATAATCAAATTAATCATTAACCCTTAATTAAAGAGTTAATCATACTTAAACTAATCATAATAAAAAATAATTAATTAATAACAGATAATTAGTTAAGGTTATTTAATAATTAATTATAGTTTAGCTAATTTTTAGGATTATTTATTAAATTAATCATCTTAATAATTAAGGGTCATTACAATTAGCCATGTTTAAAGTTGTTGCACTAACTTACAACATCTAACTTATCAAATATCTCTTTAAAAGACTAAAAACTAGAACTATGTGCATTAGTAATTACACTACACATCTTCTCGTTGACCTATATCAAATATCTATTTAAAAGACTAAAAACTAGAACTATATGCATTAGTATATACACTACACACCTTATCGTTGACCTGCAACTCATTAGATGATAAGAATTGTGAGAGGTATATGAGATTCACTTTGTGGTTTTATTATTGTTCTATCAGTGCCCAACTAAGGAAATATAAATCCATAATATCTATTGAATATGGTGGTTAATCATTTGAGTTTCATAGAGACACGACTAAGCTTAGCAATCCTCAACACCTCACTCTATTTAGTTTAAGCTTTAATACATATGGGTAAACACTATTAGATTGAAATCACTATTCCTTTCTTCAAATATAGTAGTTTGGAGATAAAATGATCCTAAACATAGACCAATATTTTTGGATTCTCTAAAATTGGCTACTGAGAAAATTGTTTTAAATGTTAATTGATTCAGTGTACACCCTTATAAACAAAACTTATTCAACTTATCCATAATATAATGACATACTTTTTATACCTTTAAACACCATCACCAAAGGAAAAATGGAGAGTAAAATCGCTCGAGATTGATAAGTGCATGACACCAAAACATATGGGAGTAAGCTAACTAGGGATCAATATTCCTTCTTTTCAGGCAAAAAAATGGGCTTGAATCCTACCAGATTTTCAGGGGTAGCCTGAGTTTGTCATGGATTAAAGTTCCATGCATTTAAAAACTTGACTCTAGGGGTTTTGCCCCATTTTAAACCAACCCAGATGCTCAGAAAATTGATCAGACTTCTAGATCGGCCGAAAATCCAAAACTGCATCGTCGGAAAATCTGTCAAAAAAGTAACTCAGGAGGGAATATTTCTCCCGAGTTATCCCACTCCAAACATATGTATCATCAAATACGAAAATGGATCATAATCGTATGAAATCCAATCAAAGGATTGGTCAGGTGTCCACACCCACGTGCCAATAATAATACAAATGAAAATTGATAGGCTCCATGTACCAATCTTTCATAGCATAGATCCATATCATTAAAGGTATGAAAAATGCCAAATTTGAACATAGAAACTAAAGGTTTAAAACTCATTAATTAAGATTATACTAATTTTTTTAGTATTTATTTTAAGATTATAATAATTATATTTTAGTACATTCAAAATGAAAGGTTTAGAATTGGTTATTTTTTATCATCTATATTCATCGTATTTAGAGTAATTAGGTGTATTTACAATCTAATATGATAAATATATTGTTACATTTATAACATGTTAAAGGTTTAGGTTATTAATTAATTTCAATAAAAATTTACATGAAAGGTTTAGGTCGTTTTTTTGTTTGTTTGTAAGGAAGTAGCTACTGTATTAATTATGGAAAAAATTTACAAGAGAGGCAATATTTTTCCCAACCCAAAGAGACCATGAAAATCCCTTAGGATAAAAAACCACCAGATTACCTGTCCCAGAGGGGAAACTAGGCTGTCGAATATAGCATATGCCTTAACATATTAAAAATATAAATCCTAACAAGTCCATAGCCACTGCGATAATTAGCGACAACATATGAAACTAGATACGAGGTGGTAGGAGAGGATGGGGTTCTCTTCTCCCCAGGAGAAAATATTCAACTTATTTTCTCTTGGAACATTGGGCAAACTACCAACAATCAAGTGGAGGCATATGCCTTTCTCCAAGGATTTAAATTGGTCCGACAACATGGGGTTTCCTCTCTCTTAATCATTGGATATTCCAGGATAATAATCAATCAATTTAGAAAGAAGACTTTGCCTAAAGATATGAAGCTTACATTAGTCTTCTGGAGAATCTATTATGATCTTGACTCTTTGCATACTTATGATGCTCATCAAATCTTGCATCATAATATCACTTTACCTGATAAGAAAGAGAAACTGGACTTAAGGGACCTGATCCAAAAATGATCTAGAGAAGACTAAGGACAACTAAGAACTTGCAGAGGCAACTCAGGAAGCTTAGAATGGCTTCAACATATAGAGAAAGGAAAAAAAATCAAATGTTTCAAAACTCAGTGAAAGTGACATCATTGCGAAGAGCACATAGCAATATTTCCAATGGTGCAAATGGCTCGTCAAACAGAGTTGCGGATCGAAAGATATCTACAGTCAATGTTTGGTCAACCTAACCCAATCAACAGGGGATGAGTCAACATTTTTGAAACATATGTGGCACATGCAAGAAGGTGACATGTGTCATGCTGACGTCAACATGGTGATGTGGCAGCACCAAAGGCTACCACATGTCACTCATATTTGGCATTTTCGATTTATTTCGTGGACCAATAAAAATGCGCCATGTGGTAGTCTGTACAACCACGTGGTAGACTATACAACTGACGTGGCAGGTCGTACGCTGATGTCGTAGGTTGCATGCCGATGTGGCAGGTGATTTTATAGTTAGTTGACGTGGCCCAGTCATGGGTTGCCACATCGCAGTGGGAAAATGCCCAATGACAGCCCGAGAATGAAATTCCAAAAATAAAAATAGGGGTGGATCTGCCAAATCTGGCAAAACCTCATCAAATCTGGTGCCCAACAAAACTATCACAACCACTACTAAATTTGGTGGATCCTTTGTGTATTAATATATATATATATATATATATATATATATATATATATATATATATATTACAACGAAAAATCCAAAAGGGGAGGCCTGTGGGCTCGATCCCGAGACCTCCCCCTATATCAATGCCTTAATACATGCTCCGCCAACCAATAGGCCAACAACCTCTATCATTTACAAAGCTCACAATTTTTATTTAAAAATTGTCATCCGCCCAGTGTTGGAAGGAGAAGGTGCGTAAGGGTACGATCGACACATTTTTTGAGGTATTTCTTGGCATTTATTGTAGGTTGCAGGGCACAAAAACCGAGACAAAGTTTCTCTTGGGCCTTGGAGTGCTAGTGCCAGATTGAAGCATGGAGACAATTATTTTTGGGCAATTCGACGCCACGAATTCTGTGGTGCTGTATGTTTTCTGATCTAAGCAAAACTTCTGCAACTTGATTTCATAATGAGGTATAGTTATGTATTTTGCCAAATTCTTTTGCTGAGTTAATAAAAAGGCCTACCCATTTGAGGGCAGGACCCGATGACGTAGTCCACCAGGGAAGAACTCTGTTATCAAGTTTTTTTGTGTTGATATTTGATGCTTATGTCTCTTCATTATTGAGCTTTTCCTTCTTTAATGGTGCAATTCTTTATAAGTCACTTCGATGAAAAGATCCCAGATCATGTTGGTATCAAAGCAGTCATCTTTGACTTGAATTGTTGAGTGTGAATGCTTACTAGGGCCAAGCATAAGCAGGGTGAAGGAACTCTTAAGACTTTCAATCCTGAAGTTGGTCGTGCATCCCGAAGGAAGAAAATGGCAGAAGAGGACAAGCATGATGAACACGAGAAAAAATTCCATATGGTCTTTTATCGCATGTCGTAAATGGTTTAACGAATGTATGGAGACTACGAGAAGAGGATGAAGAAGAAAGGGAAGAAAAAGGAAACACAAGTTGATGATGATGCTTTGGTAAATCAAGGGGATGGAGGAGACCCTCCTGAGCCTCCATCTTCACCATCAATTTCTAGTTCTTCTTCCTCTGAGCATTCTCATCATTCTCATCATTCTAGCCATAAAGACTCTTTTAAGAAACCATTATTAAAGCTTGATGTAAAATTTTCTTTACCTATGTTTAATGGAGATGTTAATCCTGAAAAGATAGATAATTAGATCCGACATGTTGAAGTATATTGTCGTGTTCAACATATTGATGAAGAGGAAGTTAAAGTGAAACTGGATTCTCTTCAATTGGAAGGCACCGCTCTCATATGGTGGGAGAACAAAATTTAGGACATAATTAAGCATGGTAATCTTCTTTCCTCATGGTCAGAATTTAAATCAGCGATAAGGAAGCAATTTTATCCATTGGGTTATTTACATAAAGCAATGATGGAATGGTAAAATTTAAGACAAAGTAAAGGTAAAACTGTACAAAGTTTCATAGAAGAATTTAGGAAGAAATCTCTTGCATTAAACATTCCTTTGTATTCTTGTGAAACTTTAATGAAGTATATTGGTGCACTTCACAATTATCTTTGTCATACTTTGCTATTGTTTAACCCCACTGGTCTTGACGAAGTTTGTGTGCAAGCCACTCACCTTGAGAACAGGGGAAAGCATGTTCAAGAAGATCCCACAAAGAAACCTTCCAATATTGATCCATATGGATATCAGTGGCCACCCACCTTTTCCAACTGGCTCAAAATAGTTTTCTGACAATTTTGGCAATTTACTATTTTTAGAAGTTTTAACTTCCGGAGCCATTTTGAGGGCCTAAATGAAGGTTTTTTGGGATCGATCCCCTTAATGATATCTAGAGGCATGATTGAGCCCCAAAAATTAATCTCCTCGAGGATACCTTTCCAAAGGGCTATCACACGCCTAAAACAGAGATCATATGCAAAAGTTACGACCCCAGGAAGTTGATGTACTAACTTACCCAAACGGGGCCCACATGACTTTTGGCGCTTCATCTCCTAGGGTTAGGTTTTTGGATGTCTATGGTTTTTGGAATTCTTTATTATTGTAAAAAGGCCTTTAGAGCCTCATTGTAACCTTCTTCTTGCGAATGTGCACCGCCGTCACATCTCTTCTCAGAGATAAGCCGCCACCATTCTAGCAAGCTTGTTTCTACCGCATTTTACAGTTTCAGCTTATTTCATTATTGAATAGAAAACCAGTTTTACTGTATCTCTATTATTTTGTGTTAAACACATGTTAATAATCTGTATTCATTTCGTTATGCTCATAAAATCTGGATCAAATATCCCACACAAGCCATTCAATAAGAATAAAAGGAAGGACAAGAAGACCGCCACAGTGACAAGAGAAGGAGGAAAGCCATCTTGCACTCATTTCAAGAAAAATGGTCACGATGATGAGCAATGTTGGAAACTACATCCAGAGAAGATATCGAAACAGTTCGGTGGAAAGGGGAAGACAAAAATTGTTGCTACAGTGCAACAATATCTTGGTTCCAATTCAGGAGACGAAGGAAAGATCACATCGGTTGGAGTACAAGGTAAATATTCCCTTCATGCTAGTTCAAATTCAAATAATGAATCTCATGATGATGAATGAAAGAGGAATGATTTATTTCACATAAGAGTTGTATCTAAACACACTAATATAGATACATTATTTGATCTGGGTTCCCAAGTAAACTTGATATCTGAGGCACTTGTCAAAAATATAGGTCTTGAAATGAAACCACATCCAAAGCCTTATCCTCTTGGTTGGGTATATGATAAAGTAAAACTTAATGTCACCAAACAATGTAGAGTCATATTTGTTATTGCTTCAAAGTTGATTGATGAAGTGAATTTGGATTTTGTATCACTTGATATATGTGGCATAGTGTTGGGGAGTCTTTATCTTTATGATAGAAAAGTAGTCTTCTTTCATCGTGGGAACAAATAACACCTTACTAAGGGGGGAGTGGAATATATTGTTAGAGCTCACAACATGAGGGTAAACACAACACTTGTTAGTGTAGGACAAATGAAGAAACTCATAAACACTAATAAGAGATATGTACTCATGGTCGTAAGATAGAAAGATGTCGAAACATCCAACACTTTCCAGGGATGTGATCCTTCTCATAAGAAATAATTAATTGATATTATTTCTAATTATGATGATATTTTCTAGGAACCAGAAGGGTTACCTCCTAAGAGGGAAATCCAACATGAAATACATCTTCAACAGGATTTGTCTCTTCCTAATGTGGCCATGTACAAGATATCAATTGTGGAGATGACAGAGGTCAAGAAGCAGGTATGTGGATTATTGGATCAAGGGGTCATCGAGCCCAACTCATATCCTTGTGGTTCTCCAATCGTGATGGTGCCAAAGAAAGATGGCACATGGTGAATGTGTGTTGATTACCGGGCTTTAAATAAAATCACGGTGAAAAATCGATACCCTCTTCCTTGTATAGATGATTTACTTGATCAATTAAAGAATGTTGTTTATTTCACTAAGTTGGATTTGCACATTGGATGCCATCATATCAAGGTTGCAGAACATGATGCATGGAAGACTGCCTTTAAAACCAAACAAGGATTGTTTGAGTGGTTAGTTATGATGTTTGGGATTTTTAATGCTCCAACAAGTTTCATGCGTGTGATGAATGATGTATTAAGGCCTTTTCTAGATGATTTTGTGATTGTATATTTAGACGACATTATTATTTTTAGTGGGACTTGGGATGAACTTTTGAGGCATGTAAAGCAAGTATTGGATACTTTGCAAAGAGAAAAGTTGTATGTAAAATTGTACAAATGTGAATTTGGTAAGACTGCACTTGTGTACTTAGGTCATATTTGAGGAGGAGGACAATTAAAAATTTATCCTTCCAAGATTGATGTGATTGTAAATTGGCCCGAGCCCAAAAAAGTAGCCAAGATACATAGCTTCTTAGGTGTAGTCCAGTATTGGAGGAGGTTCATTTCAAACTTCTTCTTTATAGAAGCTCCTTTGCATGCCTTAACCAGTGTGAAAAACACTTTTCAATGGGGAGGAAAGCAACAAAAAGATTTCAACACTTTGAAGGAAAAGATCAGTACCGCACCAGTATTAGCACTGTTGAATCTTCAACATCCCTTTTATATCGAGACAAATTCCAGCAGATACACCATGGGTGAAATATTGATGCAATATCGTAAGCCTATCTATTACCACTCTAAAACATTTAACCAAGCTATTGTTAACTATCCTACATATGATAAAGAGTTTTATGCATTAGTTCAAAGCGTAAATAAATGGAAACACTACTTGTTAGGGAATGAGGAAATCATACATACATATGACCAACCCTTACAATATCTCCAAGCATAGACCAAACTGCAACAATCTCGACATTACAAATGGATGGATTTTCTACAACAATTTCATTTGGTAATCAAGTACAAAAAGGGTACAAGTAACAAGGTAGCTGATATGCTTTCCAGACCTCCTATTGATGCTTCTATTATTTTGAAGAATACTTCGTTATCTCATGATAGCTATGTGGAACAATATGCCATTGATGAATATTTTAAGGAAGTATATGAGAAGCTAACCCATGGTGCATAGGTAAAGAACTATTGTTTGCAGGGAAAACTACCTACCATCTTAAAAAGCTATGTATTCCTACAAGTGAATGAGTCCATGTAATATGAGAAGCTCACACTTCTCTTGTGTCTGGGCATTTTGGGGTAGGAAAGACTATGGCTCATTTACAGAGGTTTTGTTACTAGCCTCAAATGAAAGAAATTGTAACTAAATATGTAAAGGGATGTGTGATGTGTTCTACTTGTAAGCCCACTAATAGAAAACTGGGGCTATACTCACCACTACTTGTTCCATCCCATCCATGGGAAAGTATCTCCATGGATTTTGTAGGGTGTTTACCAATGTCTAAAGGGGGTCATGACTATTTATATGTTGTAGTGGATAGGTTCAACAAAATGTGTATCTTAATTCCATGTAAAAAGAAAATCATTGCTGAGCATACTGCCAATCTCTTCTTTTAGTATGTTTGGGTTCACTTTGGGTTACCCACATCCATTATCTCGGATTGAGATACTCGATTCCTTGGGATTTTTTGGACAATCTTGTGGAGAATGATGGACACCAAATTGAAGAGAAGAACTACTTTCCATCCACAGACCAATGGAAAGACAGAGGTTGTAAACCAAACAATGGTACTTTTTCTTTGAGGCTATTGCAACAAGCATCCCAAGTTATGGGATGAACAAATACCCCATGTACAACATGATTACAACTAAGCCTTACATTCCTTCACTCAATGTTCACCTTTTGAGACATGTTTTGGGTACCTACATAAAGTTCCTTTGGACTTGATGTATGGGAGAGATGCCAATTCAAATGAAGAAACAAATGAAGACAAAGCCCGAAAGTTCATCCAAAGGATCCAACAGGTACACCAAGCAGTCACGGAATAGTTGGATAAAAGTCAAGCACATTATAAAGCTCGGCATGAAAAACACAGGGTTGATAATCAGTTTTAGGTTGGAGACCAGGTATGGCTTCACATCAGCAATGAGATATTTAAGAGTGAAGGTAAGAAACTCAAGCCCATTCTCTATGGCCCCTTCAATATTTTGGAGAAAAGTGGTACCAATGCTTTTCTTCTAGATCTTCCACCTTATATGCAGATTTACTCAGTTGTAAATGTAGAGAAATTGAATCTTTTTGAGCCTCCCATGATCATGAATTATGATGAGGAAGTTTCAATACCTTCAGTTGATGAGTTTTCTCCTGAGTAATTGGATGAGTTAAAAGAAGATATCTTCCTAGACAAAAGGACGAGGACTTCACCCAGGGCTGATGTTGCTTCTCTTCGAGTAGCCTTAAAGGGCACACATCCAAGCAAGGCAAAGTGGATTGAGAAGGACAAGGTGAGGGAAATATTCCCTCACTTATCTATTGATTGATGAAATATTTTGGTGTTCCAAAAATATCTCAGTGGGAAGGCGTGATCCAAAAAGGATCCAGAGAAGACTAAGTACAACTCAGAACTTGCAGAGGCAAATCAAGAAGCTTAGAATGGCCTCATCATACATAGAAAGGGAAAAATTCAAAGTTTTCAAAACTCGATGAAAGTGAAATCATCATGAAGAGCATGTCACAAGCTTTCCAACGGTGCAAACGACTCGTCAAACGGAGTTACGGATCAAAATATATTCACACTCAAAGTTTGGTCAACCTAGCCCAGTCAGTAGGGGATGAGTCAACATCCATACTACTGATGTCAACATCAATAAAAATGAAGTCAACATACGTACAACATATGTGGCACACGTAAGAAGGTGACATGTGTCATGTTGACGCCAACATGGTGACGTGGAAGCACCATAGGATGCCACGTGTCACTCATATTTGGCATTTTTAGGTCATTTCGTGGACCAGTAAAAATGCGCCACATGGTAGTTTGTACAACCACATGGCAGATCATACGAATGATGTGGAAGGTCATACACTGATGTGGTAGGTGGTATGCCAATGTGGCAGGTGATTGTACAATTGGTTGATGTGGCCCAGTCATGGGCTGCCACATGGCAGTAGGCAAATGCCCAATGACAACTTGAGAACGCAATTCCATAAATAAAAATAGGGGCGGGTCTGCCAAATCTGGTGGAACCTCACCAAATATGGTGGAACCCCACCAAATTTGGCGCCCTACAAAACTATCCCAACCATTGCTAAATTCGGTGGATCCTTTGTGTATTAATATATATATGTTACAACGAACAATAAAAAAGGGGAGGCTCGCGGGCTCGACCCCAGTGCCTCCCCCTCTATCAATGCCTTAATACATGCTCCGCCAACCAATAGGCCAACGACCTCCGTCATTTACAAAGCCCACAATTTTTATTTAAAATTGTCATCCGCCCAGTGCTAGAAGGAGGAGGCACGTGAGGGTACAAACAACATGTTTTTTGAGGTATTTATTGGCATTTATTGCAGGTTGTAGGGCACGAAAACTGAGACAGAGTTTCTCTTGGGCCTGGGAGTGCCAAATTCATATTGAAGCATGGAGACAATCATTTTTGGGTAATTCGACACCACGAATTCAGTGGTGCCATCTGTTTTCTGATCTAAGCAAAACTTCTGCCTCTTGATTTCAGAATGAAGTATACTTATGTGTTGTATTACTGAGAGGGGGGGTGAATCAATAATAGCGTAATTATAATCCTTTTTCTTCAAATTTTATATGAATGTAGAATTATTATCCAATAATGAGCAGTAAGAAATAAAAAATCACACACATACATAGTACACCAGTGTTTTACGTGGAAACCCAAATCGGGAGAAAACCACATAATGTTTTTTCTTATATGTCTTGAAGAACTACATTCATTGGAAGCACCAACTTCCTTTGTTTTCCAGCTGCAACTGGAAGGAGGCTCCAACCCCCTAGTTTCTCAGGCTACAACCTGAGGGAATCTCCAACTCTCCAATTCTCTGGCTACAACCAGAAGGAGGCTACAACCCCCTATGTTCTCTAGCTACAACCACATGTCCTTGCCCCGTCCTACCACCCTGAAGTAGAAGTAGAATGATGGAATCACTGTCAACCTGTCACTGTGAGATGTACCACTGTAAACCTGTACCAATAAATCTGAGCCATGCATCAACCATGCATCAACCTGTACCTCAACCTGTAATCAACCTGTACCATAAACAAGTGCATCAACCATGCACCAAGTTGTACCAAATAACCTGTAATCAACCTATACCATAAACAAGTGCATCCAACCATGTACCAAGTATGTACCAATCATGTGTCAACTACTCATCAACTATGACTCATCAATATGTACCAACATCATCAACTATACACCTCATGTA
>ML776641.1:593431-654111 GCA_009831015.1 Picea engelmannii
GCATTTTCATCAAACTTTTCTTTAGTCTCACATGCCTAGTTTTGGATTAGTCAACAACCCTAACTTGAAGTAATCATAACTTTGTACCTGTAATGTATAAAGATATGAAACTGATACACAATGTTCTTTAGTGTGTTTTATACAATTCCTCTAGGTTTAACTACTTGGAACCTCTCAGAAAAGGAGTTATAGAAAAAATGGCATACCTTGCTGAATTATGGCTTATTCTAGAGAGAGACCTTGTAGAGCGTGCCTCGCATAGAATATTTGTTGAATTGATATGAAACTTTTACACAAAATACTATAGACTATATCCTAACCAAAACGTTTGGTTTCACTGAATTTGGATCTGTTATGAATAATTTATGATGTTTTTACCCGAAACACCTCTTTTTGACTAGTTTGAGGACTAGCCACAAACCCTATTTTCCATGGAGTGTAACTCCAAAAATACAATGAACCACAAGTTGAATTTTTTTACCACAGATACTTGGATATGTTTTCTCAATGACATCGAAATTTCATGGTCTGAATCATTATATAAAAAAATTTATAGCGCAAATGGTGAGATGACCTATAAATAACATACCTTAGAAAGCACCATCAAAAGAATTTATCCTTCCTTGCATTTCGACCTTATTTTCTTCACCTTCCCTCATAATTTCGGCTT
The DNA here is from genome assembly GCA_009831015.1 of Picea engelmannii. Classification (NCBI taxonomy): domain Eukaryota; kingdom Viridiplantae; phylum Streptophyta; class Pinopsida; order Pinales; family Pinaceae; genus Picea; species Picea engelmannii. Next base: position 594,102 of record ML776641.1, read on the forward strand.
AGATATCCCTGGTTACCTCAGACACCTATAGATATTCAATATTCTCAAGTGTGATTAAAATGAGAGAGCCTTGCCTCTTATTTATACTCTCCAAGTAGCTTCCTTAAAAACATCTTCTAGGTCACTTGGCCCCACTTTCCTTATTTTAGGGTTAACCCACTTCTAATTTCTCCATTAAATTTATAATTGAAATAATTTATTTTTTATTCACTTTGAATTATAATACACTCATTACTTCACTTTATTATTTACCTTTTAAAATCTCTTAAACCACTTTGACTACTTTGACCTTTTGGGGCTTCTAGATGACATATGAGGGTCCTCCAACTTCGTAAGGCCATAAATCTCAAACCGTGAGGAGTTATGTGACGTTCCACATACCACCAGAAATGGAATGGCATGTACTATCCATATAGAATAGTATTATCTAAATATATATCATAACTCATATCGTTATGCATCAAACAAACTTGTGTCCATTACACAAACCTGGGGTCTCTAACTTCTCATGGCCATAACTCTCTAACCGTGAGGAGGTATGTGACATTCCACATGCCACTGAAAATGGAATGACAAGAAATATCCATCTAGGATATTTTACCTAAAAAATTCATTATCCTTCATATCATTATTCCACAATTAAGCATGGGTTCTCCTACTCCGCAAAGTGTCTTCCCGTGAGGGATTTCACCATAAGGGGACCACTTTGGAGTTCATCCATATTTACTTCTTATCAACCATGAGAAGAAAATAATGAGTCATATTTACATCAAACAATATTGGGTCCATTACCCAAACCTTTGTGTTGCGGGGATTTCTTCAAGGGTTGACATCAATGACAACCAACCTTAATCAACATTATGTATTTTGCCAAATTCTTTTGTTGAGTTAATAAAAAGGCCTACCCATTTGAGAGCAGGACCTGGAGACGTAGTCCACCAGGGATGAAATCCGTTATCAAGTTTTTTTATGTTCAGATTTGATGCTTATGTCGCTTCATTATTGAGTTTTTCCTTCTTTAATGGTGCACTTTAATTTATGCTCATTTAATGCAATTATTTATAAGTCACTTCAATGAAAAGATCCTGGATCAGGACCCCTTAGAAAATCTAAGGTTTAATAAAAAACTCTTGTATGAATAAATTCCATGACCAAATTCAAACATATACCCAAATTTTTTAAAGAAGGAAATAGGGTTGCTCACCTTGTGAGCACCCACCAAATGGTTGGATTGATTGCATGCACCCTGGTATTCAATGTCGCATTGTACCATGTAATCATGAAAGGAGATGGAGTGGATTTTACATGTAGGGTCCTCTACTCCTCCCACGCGGGAGATAAATTATGTTCCTTCTCCCCTTGCCTCCAGTTTCGAAGTGTTCAAAGAAAATGTTGTGCATGTGCTTGGATAGTCTATGAGATGAATCCGACATTCCCCTGGGCCATACCAACTTACGGATTTATGGTCATGGTACCTCCAAAGAAGGGAGAATGTGTCATCATGAGTCATTTTGTACTCACACATTCAATTCTAGGAATGTCTAGTCCCATTCGACATCTGATTATCAGTTGTGAGATCATATCAAAAGATTTGGAATTGATGGAACTAAATCCTCCCCCGATGTGTATGAGATTTCAAGCATGTTGGCAGTGTCTTTTATTTGCACCACCCTAGGATTTTCCTTTTCTAAGAAGTGTGAACCAAGGATATGTGAAATCGATGTTGAAAGATGACATCTTTGACTTGAACAACATTGAGATAGAAATGAATCTCCAGGATATGGCAAGGTGACGTCCAAGAATGACAAGGTGGCAATGGGAGTTATTAGTAGAATAACACAATGAAATAGTCCAGTCTTTCCATACATTGTAGATACAAGTACATGACCTATCAGCTCAGCTGCTCATCACCATGGAAATTTTGGTCAAAATGAGATAGGGGAAACACTAGCTCCAAGATGAATGTGTTGCGATATATTCAGAAGTTGAAGAATTACATATTTGCTCCACCCCCAGACACTGCCAAGCCCATCCTCAATTAATTCAGAAGTGTCATCTTCGCCTAGCCCCCGACAATGCCTTCCATACTTAAATTCACCCCCAGCTCAGGCTAAAGATGATCCATGCAGGGATGCTTCCCCTAGTTAATCTATTTTTAGATGTTTTTCTTTTGTTTACTAATACTAGGTATATTTTATAGGCTATATGCTGGAAGCAATTTTGATGTATTGTATAATCCATTGACAGAGACAAATCCTCTAAACTATATTACTAGATGTCAACCTATTTTTTCATGTTGTATTAAGGTTGTAATGAGACTTTTGTAATCTTCCTATTTATGCATCTTCTTGAAGAGATTTTAATAAAATCCCCCCCAGTCCTTTTGAAAAAAAAATAAAAAAACCATCTGAAACTAGATAGAAAAAAGAAAGACTATAACCATAACACCATCTATCACTGAGCATGAGGAACTTGAGGGAATTTGGGTCTAGATTCACCTCACTGAGAAACAACATCAGAAGTTTTAGGACCAGGTTGAATTCCAACTGGAGGAAAGAAGTCCCCTCCATAGCGACGAGAAAGCCAAGTCACCACCTTAATCAAGTAGGTGTTTTGAGTTTCCATAGCCTCCAATCGACCTTTAAGTTGGTGAAAGTATTCTTCCTTTGGAAGCATACCTAACGAAACCATCATTTTCATATGCCGGTACATTTACAAGGTATGAAATAATTTTGAGTTTTTGGTCCTGGTGCAACAAAGATTAGGGATTGAGGCCTTTTCTCCAACAATATTTTCCACTATTCTTCTTTCAAAAACACAAGCTAAAACCACATTCTCCCAGGTCTTCTTGTTATCATGGTTACATAGGAACACTATCTAGAAACTGTAACTAACTCTCACACCCTTGCAATTATTTCATCCCACAGCTGAAGCTAACTCGATATATTTGCAGTTTCTTCCATCCAAGAGTTGAACCATGCTTTGACACCACTTGATGTAGCAGGTTTCCACCCCCATCCATCAGAGTGCATATGTAGAGGAAATTCCTTGCGTTGTGCATAATTAGGACCACAATTGTCGTAATTCTTCTTCCTCATTGCTACATTTCCATTGTTTTTCAACCCAATCATGCCAAAACCCCTAGGGTTGTACCTCATGTATCACATCATGTTTACTTCCCAGTAGCACCAACAAGCAGATGCTACATAACACCAATCTGTACTAATCAGTCTACGCCACATTCACTTGTTGCAACCCACCGTCTATTGCAACACGTCTTCTACTATAACATAATTGTTTCTACACCACACCTACACTTGTTGTTGCAACACATATTCTTCCACACGTCTGTCAGGAAATAGAACACTTCCACGCTAAACCTAGCATAAGAGAGGAAGAAAGATTTAAGCTATAAAGTAAATGACAAAGCAAACACACAGTGCACAAATATTTTGTTGATGTTTTGGTAATTGTGGGAGGTATTAACATCCAAGTGTAACCTTTGTACTTAGAATAGAATATTCCAGAAGTAAGAGAACCATTAAACAGATGTGTGAAAACCCTAGAATAGAAGTCTGACCAAGGAGAATAATAATAAAGAAATAGAAAACCAAAGAAAGAGAAGTCGACCCCACTTGAAAAAGTCACTTGGATAGACTAGTATAAATAAGGAGGCTCCTAACTCATTTGTATACACACACTCACTTAGAAAATAGGGCACAAGTCTAAGGAGCAACTGTGGCAGCAGCTAGGGTGCAAGTCTAAGAAGCAGTAGTGGAAACTAGGGTGCAATTCTTTTTGGTATCTTCTTTTTGTGAGATTCTCTTGGTAAAGGTATGCTTTATTGGTATTGTGTTGTTGTTGCAGCAATGGTGTTTTTGGATAGGGTTTATCTATTGGTTCTAGTGTGGACTTGCCCGAATCATTCTATCTAAGAAAATCTTATTGTGCTCATGGGTGGAATATGTGGATGCCTATGGTTGGGTGACAATGATGTGACATTGTCTATGGTTAAACAAGCATATCAAAATTTTAACATGTTATCAGAGCCGATTTCCTTCATTAAATTATAATTGTTGGAAGGAAGATCCTTAGTTTCCCCCATTGTCAAGCTCGTTGAGCACTTACTACACCCACTGAGAAGGTTACCTAAGTAGGGCGCATCTTTTCCCTAGATCAGATATGCAAATTTATGAAGTTGAAAAATTAAAGTTTTCTCATAAAACACTAGGTCAAGGCATCTAGCATTTAAAGGCTATGTTGAAGTTGATTCTTGGGGGAAATGACTATTAGTACTAAGCTTGATGAAAATATTGAGGGTGTTGACAACTTTTGAGCATGGAAGTATAGAGTGATGCTCATTCTAGAGGAAAATTATCTAGAAGGTTTTATTGAAGAAGAAGTTGCAGAGCCAGAGGGAGATGAAGTTAAGGAAAAGCACAAGAAGAATATGGTTAAGGAAAAGAAGATCATTGAAAATTCTATCAAGGATCACTTGATCCCACATGTATCGTCATTGAAGACCCCGAAACAAAATTTTGATGTCTTATCCCGATTGTATGAAGGAAAGAATATCAACCATAAGATGACCTTGAGGACACAACTCAAGAATGTGAAGATGCAGAATTCAGAAACCATTCAATCTTACTTCACAAGGGTGTCTCAAATCAAATAAAAACTTGAAGCTATTGGAGATAGAGTTGAATAATTGGAGCTAGTAATGGCTACATTGAATGGTCTCCCAAAATCTTGGGAATCATTTATTTAAGGAATATGTTCTAGAAGAAATCTAACGAAGTTCAACAAGCTATGGGAAGATTGCACTAAGGAAGAAGCTAGATTGGCAACAAGAGAAGAGAATTTGGGAAATGATGATCAAGCTCTAGCAATACATGCAATAAAAGGAAAGATTAGAAAAGAGGATCAACCCCCCCAAGAAGTTTCAAGGTCATGAAAGTCTCAAAAGGATTACTCTAGATACAAATTCTAATGTTGCGAGAAGATGGGACACATTGCAATAAATTGTCCTATCAAGAAAGAGAAGAGAAGAAAATGACAAAAAAAGAGACATCATGCTCATGTTGTAGAAGATGATGAACCTGCTTAGAAAAGAAAAAAATATTATGATTCAAGTGAAGAACATGTATTGATATCAACTCTTACAATAACCGTCACTCATTGAAGTGACACATGGCTTGTTGATAGTGGTGCTTCTAAGAACATTATCGAGTACAAGGATCCTCTCTCAAATCTAGTTCAGAAAGGTTCACATCATAAGGTGAATCTCAATGATGACTATCAGTATCCCATCAAAGGAGTAGGAGAAACCTCCTACAAGTTGGATGCCGAAAAACCCTTGAAGATAAAGGATGTCTTGTATGTACTCGGTTTGAAGAAAAATATCCTTCGCATCTCAATGTTGGAAGAGAAATGATTCAGAGTCACTTTTATTGATGGTGAAGTTCTCATATGGAAAAGAGGAAAGAGTCTTGATGATGCTATTATGATTGGTTTCCAAGAAGGAGGTATATAAAAGTTAAAGGGACACTCATATTCAACATTAGTACACAACACAATAAATCCAAGTGAGCTATGGTATAGAAGGTTCTATCACTTACACTACAAAGCATTACCTATCGGAAGCAAGATGGTAACAAATTTTCTAGAGATTCAGGTGGATCATGAAGGAACATGCAAAGGATGCGCACAAGGAAAGAACATGAAGAATCCATTTCCAAGCAATGAAAACAAAGCAAAAGGAGTTTTGGACATCGTACATTCATACGTGTGTGGACCGATGTCAGCCACTTCACTTAGCGGGTATGTATATTATGTTTCATTTATTGATGATCTCTCATGTAAGACTTGGATTTGTTTCTTGAAATCAAAAGGTGAAGTATTTAGCAAATTCAAGAAATTCAAATCTCTCGTAGAAAATATTTTTGAAAGGAAGATAAATACCTTGAGGTCAGATAATGGAGGAGAGTTCACCTTAGATGACTTCAAAGAATTATGTAGAGAATTTAAGATTAAGAGGGAGCTCTTTACTCCCTACAATCCTCAAAATAATGGTGTACTAGAAAGAAAGAACTATACGATAATGGAGGTAGTAAAGGACATGATTCATTATCAAGACTTGCCTATGCATCTATTGGCGGAAGAAGCTAGGATTTTGTTTTATGTGCAAAACGAAATTCCTCACTATGCACTTGGAAAAAAGACACTAGAAGAAATGTTTACAGGAGAAAATCCAAAGGTTAGTCACCTACGGATATTTGGTTGTCCAATGTATGTGCATGTTCCTAAAGATAAGAGATCAAAGTTTGATCCTTCAGGAAAGAAGGGTGTATTTGTTGGATATAGCGAAACATTGAAGGCATATAGAGTCTACATTCCTGCATACAGACAGATCGAGATTAGCAGAGATGTTACCTTCGATGAGGATGCAACTTTTAGTAGATCAAGGAAGCATCATACAGATGAGATCCATGATGAGGAGCCTAAAGTTCCTAGAGTTGCATACTCAGATGCTAGTAATAATGTGATGCCAGAGGAGCATGGTCTAGAGGAACATGACATGGCAGAACCACAAATACCTACATAAATGATTACAAAGAAAATAAGACCAACTTGGGCTAGTGAGATTATTCAGGATGTCGAAAATTATGGTGCTCTAGAGGGATCTTTCTGAGAAAGTAAGAGACCTTGACCATATTCTAGTTACATGGAATTTTTATGTGATATCATTGATGTCGAGCCTACAAATAAGAAAGTATGTAAGGATTCCATAACTGAGGAATACCATTCCATCATTAAGAATGATGTATGGGATGTGGTTCCAAGACCGAAGGAGAAATTGGTTGTGAGTTCCAAATGGATTTACAAGATGAAACACTCAATAAATGGCAGTATCGAGAAATACAAGGCAAGGTTCGTGGCTTGTGGATTCTCCCAAAAAGAAGGAATAGATTATGAGGAGACATTTGTTCTTATGGAAAGGTACACTTTGACTAGAGAAATGCTTGCGATAGTTGCAGTGATGAAATGGAAGGTACATCAAATGGATGTGAAGACAACCTTGTTGAATGGTATAGTGTAAGAAGAAGTGTATGTGGAGCAACCACAAGGATTCAAGACACATGACAAAGAGAATCATGTGTGTATATTGAAGAAATCCTTGTATGGATTGAAACAATCCCCCATGGCATGGTATGGTAGAATTGACAACTTTCTGATGAGCTTGGGCTTTACCAAGAGTAAAAAAGATCCTAACCTTTACTACAAGGTTGAGGATAGTAGACCAGTGATATTAGTGTTATATGTGGATGACCTGTTTCTAAAAGGGGATGAGAAGCTCATCACAAAAAGTAAGAGAAAAATTGCATCTAAGTTTGAAATGAAAGACCTAGGTATGATGCATTACCTTTTAGGTCTAGAGGTGTGGAAAAAAACGAATGAGATTTTCCTATGCCAAGGAAAATATGTGGTAGAAATCCTGAAGAGATTTGATATGATGGATTGTAAATCCATGCCCACACCGATGGTGAAAAACCTGAAGTTATTGATTGATACTTCTTCATAGATAGTGGATGTCACCGTGTACATTCAGATTATTGGTTCGATGATGTATTTGACGAACACTAGACTAGATACATACTTTGCGGTGAACACTTTGAGTCAGTATATGATTGAACCAAGACGTGTTCACTTGGTTGTGGAAAATCATGTGTTGAGGTACCTGAAAGATACAATTGATCATGGACTCATATATGTTTCTGATTGTGAGATAATCCTACAAGGTTATACTAATTCAGATTGGGTCGGTAGTGTCGCAGAATGGAAGAGTACATCTGAATGTTGCTTAAGTGTGGGATAAACTATAATCTCATGGTTTAGTAGCAAGCAGACTAGTGTGGCACTTAGTATGTTTGAGGTAGAGTATATAACAACATGTTCAACTAGCAATGAAGCAGTTTGGATTCAAAAGTTGCTTGCAGGATTGTTTGATCTCGAGTTAGAGGCAACTTGTATCTAGTGTGACAACTAGAGTTGTGTGAAGTTGTCAAAGAGACCGGTGTTTCATGACAAGTCCAAGCATATCGAGATCAAGTGTCATTATATCAAATATATGGTGTAGAAGGAAGCATTGAAGCTCCAGTATGTCGCTACAAATGAGAACATAGTTGATGTGTTGACAAAGCCTCTGTCAAGCGTAAATTTTGAATACTTTAGGGAAAATCTTGTCATGGTATAGAAGGATGTCCCTCATAAGATGGAGTGATGTTTCACATATGCGATCCTTAGGGAAGTAGATTGTAGAGTGTGGCAGCAACAGGTGGTCATTTTTAGGAACTTTACTGACTGTGGCATTGGTCATCATGACCTTGCACAAGCTTAGCAGATGTTGAGCCTTCAGGATGGCGAGTTTCCTAGATTTTGAAGATGGAGGGCCAACATGTGTGGTTGGAGGTGTTTCCTAGCCTTGGGCTATATGGGTAGTGTGTGAACACTACATCGCCTAACCCTCATGGTTAGATGCCTAGTCACTGTGTATTGGATGCCTAGTGTGCCAACCATAAGAACTATCTCTAGGGATAGTTGCAGATTCTGTGCGAGTTGGCGAGTTGCAATTTCCCAGACTCCATTTGGATTGGGTAGTAGCATAGTTCTGTGTGAACTAGATCAACTACATATTCTAGATTTTGTGTGAAATGGATGGTTTCCTAGTTCGATGTGAGCTATATGAAATCCATGTAATGACATAAGGTTTGAGAGGACGATGAGGCTATTCCCACTAGAGAGATGCTACATGTGTTGATGAGGCCCTATATGCATGATTGTGACATGACCAACAGATAGTCTATATGTGTGACTATGACAGAGCTTGTGTGGCTATGTTGGTGATACTTTGACATGATTTGTTTGATCTTGAGATATTTTGTGTGGCTATGCTACTAGTTACATGATTTGTTTGATCATGATATAGCCTCTGTGGCCATGATACTTGTGATATGATCTATTTTGATCATGAGATATCTCGTGTGGTTATGGTGATGCTACCTGTATATTGGTCTGCAAGACCATGTGAGTCTTTCCCATGCCATGTGATATGGATGTGTTCAAATTTTTAAAAGTTACAGTTATCTTCTTTTAACATTCATTAAGAATTGTGTGTAATAGGATCATTGAAAGATACATAATCTCAAAACACAATATATATCCTAGGAAACCCTCATGGGGGAGAAAACCCAACAACCAATTCCTCAGTATATATTCCTTCAACTAGTACAATGTCATGCTATAGATATCCACAAATAGACCAAGACCAAGAAACCAAGACCTCCTACGCTAGAAATTCTTTTCTATGCTCCAAATACACAAAAGAAGGCGAGTTGTGTGTGTATACAAATAAGAGGAACTCGACCTCTATTTATACACATAATTGACTCCCGAAAACATGCAACCATAAGAGGGGTTGTTTTAAATTTAACAATAAGAATAACAATAAAATAATAATTTCTTTTGAGCCAATTTATACAATAAGATTACAATAATCTTCTCAATGTTTGACCAATACAAATACAAAAGAATATCTTCCATAGTTACAACAAAATATCAACATTCCCTCTTAACTAGGAAGGTATTCTTTGTTTCCACACGAGCTCAGGACCATTGATTGTTGAACATATGAATCTATACATCATTAGATATCCATAGTACAACATGACTTCACAACCAATGCATCCAAGGCATGTGGGTAGCTCTCAAATAGATTCAATATGCCACCATGACATCCACTACCCCACAATGCATCTATATCTCATCATGTGCACCCTTGTGACTTCACAATGAATGCATCCAAGGCCTATGGGTAGCTATCAAATAGCTAAAATGTTTCCCCAGGACATCCACTACCCCGCAATGCATTTGTACCTCGTCACTCCCTCTAAATAGGGACCACACCAAGATTGTCCCTGAAGTGCTTGAACTTTGTCCTCGACAGTGGATTGGTCAACACTTCTACAACCTCCTCCTTGATAGTCACATACTGGAGCCTCACTGCTCCCCCCTGCACCATATCCCTGATATAGCGATATTTGATCTCGATATGCTTTGACCTGTCATGGAACACTAGATTTTCTGACAACTTCATGCAACTTAGGTTGTCACACCAAATGCGGGTCTCCTCCAGTTTGAGACCAAATAACCCAGGTAACAGCTTTTGAAGCCACACTGCTTCTCTACATGTTGCACATTCTTTCACATATGAAGCCTCATCCGTACTGAGTGCTACACATGATTTCTTCCTGCTGCTCCAGGAAACCATACAGGAGCCTAGACTGAAGCAATATGTCGAAGTAATCTTTTGATCAAGAATATTGCCAACCCAATTTGAATATGAATATACATATAACCCAAACTCACGGTCTGTCACATACCTGAGACCATAATCCAATGTACCATTAAGGTACCTCATCACATGTTTTGTTAAGACCAAATGAACCCGCATGGGATGATCCATATAATGAATCAGGGTGTTCACAACAAAACATATATCTAGTCTCGTGTTCATCAAGTACATCAATGAACCCACCATCTGCCTGTATAAAGTAATATCCATAGTCTATGACTTTGTATCCTTCGAAAAATTCAGATTTGATACCATAGGTGTAGACATTTCCTTGCAATCCAACATCCCAAACCTCTTCAGAATTTTCACTGCATACTTCCCTTGATTCAGAAAGATCTCATCCTTTCTTTTCCAGACTTCAAAACCCAAAAAGTAATGCATCATCCCGAGATCTTTCATCTCAAACTCAACAACCTGTTTTCTCTTATACTCTGAGATGAGTCTTTCCACACCTATTAGAAACATGTCATCCACATACAACAATAGTATTACCAAACCATCATCCACAACCTTAAAGTAAAGGTTAGTATATGCACTACTCTTTGTAAATCCTAAGCTCGTTAGAAAATTGTTGATCCCACCATACTATGCTCTGGGTGCCTACTTTAATCCATATAAATCCTTATTCAATCTGCACAAATGTGTCTCCCTATCATGTACCTTGAACCCTTGTGGCTGCTCCAAATATAATTCATCTTTTATTTCACCATTCAAGAAGGTTGTCTTCACATCCATCTGATGCACCTTCCATTTCATCATTACGACAAACGAAATTATAGTATTTATCAATGTATATCTCACCATGGGAGAAAATGTCTCCTCATAATCAATGCCCTCCTTCCGAGAGAATCCTTGAGCCATAAATCTAGCCTTATACTTTTCAATACTGCCATCAACTGCATGTTTTGTCTTGTAGATCCATTTTGAACTTACTACTGATTTCTCCTTCGGTCTGGGAACCACATCCCAGGCATCATTCTTTACCATGGATTAATATTCCTCCCCCATGGCATCCTTCCATACCCTCATTTCTATAGCCTCTTCATAAATGGATGGTTATGCATCCATGATATCACACAAACATGCCACATAGATGGAATACGATTTCAACTTCTTACTTTCCCTGATATACTTTTTTGGGGAACCGTATCTTCTGCATCTTTGATGAGATCCTATGCCCAAGTTGGTATTCTCTTGCGAGAAGACATCTCTGCTAGCCTTCGAGTTTCGACCATGTCATTATCCTCATGAATGACTTCCTCTGGTTCAATTTCTTTTGCCTATGGAACTTGAGTAACTTCATTCTCCTCTGCATGAACCTCTTTTGCACAGTCCTATTTTGTTTTGCTAAAATATGCACTCTCATCGAAGGTGACACATCGGCTAATCTCAACTTTCCAGTGACCGAGAACATATATCATGTATGCCTTCGATGTGTCACTGTAACCAACAAATATTCCATTCTTTCTGGATGGATCCAATTTTGTCCTATTTTCCTTGGGGACATGCACAAATACGGGGCAACCAAATATCCTTAGATGGATGACTTCCGACTTCTCTCCTAAAAACATCTCCTCTGGTGTCTTGTTTTCAAGTACTTTGTGGGGACTTCTTTTCTGTGCGTACACATTAGTATTTGCTACTTCTTCCCATAGATGCATAGGTAGATATTGAGCATGGATCATAGCCTTCACTGCCTCCATGACTGTCTGATTCTTCCTTTATTCAACTCCATTCTACTGAGGATTGTAGGGAGTAGAAATCTCCCTCTTAATACCAAATTCCTTGCAATATTATTTGAATTCCTTTGAAGTGAATTCTCCTCCATTATATGATCACAAGGTCTTTATCTTCCTCTCTGTTAGGTTTTCTACCAGTGCCTTAAATTCTTTAAATTTGCCAAATACTTCATTATTTTCCTTCAACAAATAGATCCAAGTTTTACATGAGTAATCATCAATAAAAGACACATAATATACATACCTTCTTGGTGAATTTGTTGGCATTGGTCCACACACATCCAAGTGCATGATGTCCAATACTCTTTTGGCTCTTTTGGGTTATTTCTTCGGCCCTTCTGAAACTTATTGGGTGAGGAGGGTTCTTTCTTGCTCTTGCATTTATTGGTATGGGTGGTAAGGGCTTAATCATCATCTGCCATCTTCTCTTCTCTTGATGTCATCCTTGCTTCTTCTTGGTTGCAATCTTCCCATAGCCTACTGAACTTGGGTAGCTTCCTTCTTGAGAATATCCCTTGAATAAATGCATCCCATGACCTTAGGAGTCCATTCAAGGTGGTTACCACCATTTATTCTCCATTCATTGTATCACCAATGGCTTCTATTTGGTCCTTGACCTGGTTCACTATTGAGAAGTAAGAGTGGATGGTTTCTTAATTCTACATCCTCACGTTCTTTAACTAAGTTCTCAAGGTCATTCTTCGATAGATGTTTTTGCCTTCAAACAATTGGGTTAAGGAATCCATCATTTATGTTGGAGTGGATAATGAATATATGTGATGAATAAGATGGTCCTTAATGGAGTCTGCAATAATCCTCTTTTCTTTGATCATATCCTTCTTGTGCTTTTCTTTAGCCTCATCTCCCTCTGGTTATGAAACCTCTTATTTAGTGAACTTCTCTAGATCATGTTCTTCTAGGAGTATGGATACTTTGTACCTACAGGATCTGAAGTTTCCATCTCCCTCCAACTTCTCATCAATCTTGGTTATGGTATTCATCTTTCCCCTAAATCAAAAATTCAGGATTCTGAAGATTTGATCTAGGGAAAATATGGGCTCCACTAGGGCACACTTATTGGTGGTCTTGTCTTGTCCAGAAACCACTCCTATCAATAAAAATGGATCCTTTTATCTTCTAGATATGTGAATTGTCTTCTATTCATGCCTGCTCTGATACCATGTTGAAATTTTTAAAAGTTACAATTATCTTCTTTTAACATTCATTAACAATTGCATGTAATAGGATCATTGAAAGATAAACAATAATAGAACACAATATATATCCTAGGAAACCCTCATGGGGGAGAAAACCCAACAACCAATTCCTCAGTATAGATTCCTTCAACCAGTACAATGCCATGCTATAGCTCTCCATAAATAGACCAAGACCAAGAAATCAATACCTCCTGCGCTATACCTTCTTTTCTATGCTCCAAATACACAAGAGAAGGCGATTTGTGTGTGTATAAAAATGAGAGGAACTCAACCTCTGTTTATATGCATAATTGACTCCCAAAAAAATGAAACCCTATGAGGGGTTGTTTTGACATTTACAATAAGGATAACAATAAAATAATAATTTCTTTTGAGTCGATTTATACAATAAGATTGCAATAACCTTCTCGAGGTTTGACCAATATGAATACAAAAGAAAATCTTCTGTAGTTACATCAAAATATCAACGGGATGGATATATTTGAGACCATTACATGAAGAACATCTTAGTTAATACCTCCCTAGCTAAGAGGGAGTGTTGATGTTTTGGTAGCTGTGGGAGGTATTAACCTGCAAGTGTAACCTTTGTACTTAGAATAGAATATTCTGGGGGTAAGAGAACCATTAAACAGACGTGTGAAAATGCTAGAAGAGAAGTCATCCAAAGGGGAATAATAATAAATAAATAGAAAACCCTAGAAAGATAAGTCGACCCCACTTGGAAAAGTCACTTGGACAAACTAGTATAAGTAAGGAGGCTCCTAGCTCATTTGGATACACATACTCACTCATAAAACATGGCACAAGTCTAAGGAGAAACTGTGGAAGAAGCTAGGGTGCAATTCTAAGGAGAAACAATGACATCTATAGTGCAATTATTTTTGGTATCTTCTTCTTGTGCACTTCTCTTGGTAAAGGTACACTTTATTGGTATTGTGTTGCTGTTGCAACATTGGTGTTTCTGGTTAGGGTTTATTTGTTGGTTCTAGTGTTGACTTTTCATAGTCATTCTATCTAAGAAAAGGTTATTGTGCTCGGGGGTGGAATATGTGGATGCCTATGGTTGGGTAACAATGACGTGACATTGTCTATGGTTAAACGAGCATATCAAAATTTTAACAGATTTTACTTGGGAAACCCAAATGGGAAAACCAACATTCCTTGATCATCTTGATCTCTTGTTGTCTTATTTGTTCAAAATAAAAGGTTACATGCCTAACCTTGGTCCACACCTAAGACACAATCAACATCATACTTTCTTTCTTCTCACAAGGACAACCCTGTAACCAATTCGGCTTGTATCTACATGACCAACAACCTCTAATCAATTTATCTATATTAGCTACAATTTCTAACTCTTTACAACTTTACAACACACCTTATTTATAGGATTTACAGTAGGAAAAACCCTAAAGAAAGGTGCCCAAAAATGGTTACATATCCATGCATATCATTGGCTACAAATCCCATGAATCTCGAGATTCTGTTACAATAAACTTCAAGTCTGTTTACCAGTTGACTACATGACCGATAGTCGACTTCTTGTTGGTTGAGATTCAGTCTTCAATCAGTTTCCACATGACCGATTGTCGACTTCTTGTTGGTTTACCTCTTCGAATTGTTGTCGATTACTTGTATTTCTAATTTGTTCGATCAAACACTTCGACCTCAATTTTCTCTGTTAATCAATCCACCTCAACTAGACTTTCACTGCAAATAATATAACAAACCAAAATTCTCCCACCTGTTGTCTTCTTTGCTGAAACTGAGAGATTCCTAAACTTTTGTTCCCAAACCCAGAGCATAAATACCCATTGCCTCTCTGCACCAAGAGAAATTCACAACACTCACAGACTTGGTCAAAGAGTCTACTATGTTTTCCAACATGTCTACTTTCTCCAACAACACCTTGTTGCTTTCCGCCACGTCTCTTACAAAATGGTACTATACATCAATATACTTAGTCTTGGAATGATAAGTTGGGTTCTTTTCTAGAAATATTGTTCTTTGATTATCACAACTTATCTTCATAGATGTCCGCTCAAACCCCATTCATGAACACATTCATTGCATCCATACTACTTCTTTTCTTCCATGAGTAGCTTCCATGTATTAATATTCTATTTTTTTACAATGCTACAACCACCTGTCGCTTACTCATCTAGTTGATTGATCCATCGAACATATTGAACACATATCCATTGGTCGACCTTTGTTGATCCATATCTCCAGCCCTGATGGCGTCAACAAAGCCATGTACATATACTTCATTGTAATTTCTAGGCTTCCCTTGGTATCATATAACATAATATTTTGTGCCACACAAATACCTGAATACTCTCTTTATAGTTGTCCAATGCTCCTTTCCAAGATTTGACATGTATCTTCTCAACACCGCCACTCCATGAGAAATGTATGGTCAAGTGTAGACCATCACATACATTATACTACCAACATCACTTGCATAAGGGACATGCACCATGTCCTCTATTTCTTCCAGTGTTATTGGAAATTGTTCAACAGTTAGCCTTGCTCTCACAAGAATTGGCATCCTTACAAGTTTGCAATCCTACACATTAAAACTTTTCAAAATTGTTTCAATAAACTTATTTTGATTCAACCAAAACTTCCTAGGTGCTCAGTCTCTCTTGATCTTTATTCCCGGAATGAAGTTCGTTGCACTGAGATCCTTCATGTCAAACTTGGAGGATAACTTCTTCTTCACCTCCTTTATTGCATTCATGTTGTTTCTGATCAAAAAAATGTCATCGACATACAATGCTACATATATGAAATGCCCACCTTCTTCTTTGGAATATATGCAATGATCAAGTTTACTTCTCACAAATCCCCATTTAAGGATGTATGTGTCAAACTTTGGATACCACATCCTTGGTGATTTCTTTAGACTGTAAATAAATCTTTTCAACTTGCACACCAAATATTTCTTTCCCTTTACTACAAATCCTTTAGGTTGTTTCATGTAGATTTATTCTTCCAGGTCCCCATGTAGGAAAATTGTCTTCACATCCATTTTTTCTATTTACAGATCAAATGCTGCAACTAGAGACATTAGTACTCCAATGGAAGTTAATTTTTAAATAGGGTAAAAACCCTCACCGAAGTCGACTCCTTCAACTTGGGAGTATCCTTTTGCTACGAGTCGAGCTTTGAATTTCTTGACTTGACCAGCCGCATTCATCATTTTCTTGAATACCCACTTGCTACCAACAAGCTTTCTCCCACTAGGTAATTGGAATAAATCCCATGTCTCATTCTTATGCAAGTATTCCATCTCTTTGACCATGTCAGCCTTCTAGAGTCTACCCTCTGCTGAGTCGACTGTCTCCCTGACCAATGTGAGCTCCTTGTCAATGGAAGTTAACAAAAATGTGGAGTCCGGTGGACTATACCTTTCGACTAGTTTTCTTACTCGTTCATACCTCCTTACAACGAGGGTCAGTTGTTCCACCTCTATGATTCAGTCGACTCATGTGAATCATATTCTTCTTCATTCCTCAGTTCAAACCACACCTTCTCCAGATCATTCTATGCTTGAAATGTCACTTCAGGCTCAGACTTCCTTCCAACTTTTCTTAAGACCAAAACTCGTCTGTACACTATTTCCCTTGATGAAGGATCCCATAGGTTATATCCTTTCATTCCTTCTTTGTTTCCAATGAAAATACACTTGACTTCCTTCTTTTCCAACTTGCTTCTTTTTTCTTTGGGAACATGAACAAAAGGATCACAACCAAATACTTTGAGATGTGAAAGTCAAGGATTCTTACCGAACCATACCTCATGTGGAGTCCTGTCGACTAGGGCCAATGTGTTGGGTATGTGTTATATCCTTTGAACGAGTAGTAGTGTCACATATTTAGGTGGTTTTTCTGCCTCGAGAAATGTGTCACATATTTAGGTGGTTTTTTAGCACATGGTTTCTTTGCAGATGGTTTTCTATTTCCGGTTAAGGAATTAGGGTTGTTGACTAATCCAGGTCATTGGATTAGGGTTTGGATGCTGCTAGCTTCTATATATATATTTTATTGTGAACAATGTAACCTGAATGAATATAGAATATGTTGGTTTTCCCAGTTTGGGTTTCTAGTGGAAAAATCTTTGTGTAATGTTTATATTTGCCATTGTATCTTTTCTGTTCTTTTATTGAAAATCTGTTTGCATTAAATATTGTACAAGGTTAAAATATACACTGTAATGTACCCCACCTCTTGATGAAGAGATATGGGAAGACTTAGTGGTCTAGGCATCCATACTAGACCATAGTCTCATACAACATGGGGAAAATTCAACCAAACTAATGTTATATTTTGAAGTTGACTTAGGGAAAAGGTAAAAAGAGCAAAAAGTAACTTAATGAAGAATTAGAACATTGGAGGTTGAGTTAGGAGTTGAACCTAGGGGTTAAACTAACTCAATAGGGAAACAAAATGGGAGTATAAATGAAAGGCTAGGGTGCACCTTTCACTCATCTTGGATATTTTGGTATTTGCTTGTTGAGCTCTTGAGCACATAGTTTTGAGGGTTTTGAGATTACAAAGCCTAGAGAGCAACTCAGTGGTGAAATATTCCACTCACTTGTTCCAAGATTGGTCTCGGGGATGAAATACTCCACCAACACCATTCTACACTCATCACAGGTTCCTTCATCGATTCAAGAGAGAAGCAGGGTCGTACTATTCAGGGGTTTCTAGCAGGGTTGCACCATTGCTTGAGGAGAAGTTCAATCCAGCTTATTGACAAAGCCTTGAGAGATTCTAGCACTTGGGTTTTGCTTGCAGGACCTTGCTCATCAGTTGGGAGATATTCTTGAGGAGTTACTACATCTTGATTGTTTTCTATAGTTTGGGACGGTTTGAGGGAAGGAGGACGTCTTGGTGATTCATAGATTCTTAGATCTAGGGAGTTCTATCTCAGATCTAATATTGAAACTTCTCCTAGGAGATTGTGGTTGCCAGATCTATCATCCTAGAGAGTTTCAGAGATTTTGGAGGCTTCCTTCAACCAGGACGAATTATTGGGCACTTCAGGCTTTCAGGAGGGCATAGATCTGATTAAGGTTTCTGCAGATTGAAGGAGGGAGACTTGGTATTTGAGCTTCATACTTCCGGGAGGGGTTTCCCTTATCCCGATCTATCTTTTGGTGGAGTTTTGAATTGATTGGAAGTTCTCCTTTAACTGGGCCAAAACCTTGGTCCTCCTACCCATCCAATAGAGTGTGACAATAGCCTAGGGAGGTTGGGCGTAGCCCTTGTTCTTGTATCTAGGGTCTTCATCTTATATTCAGCTTTTGGAGGATTATTTTGTATTATAGAGATATTCTTTTAGCAGCTCATATCTTCCATCTTGGAGCCATCTGATGTTATTCCAGATCTGCTCGTACATTATATCAGGTTCTTGCTATTTCATAATAAAAAGGTCATATATGTGCTTTGTGTTTCCATATATTGTGTATTGATGAGATCTTGCATTATGTTGAATATATCTTGATAAATGCGCTAAATAACTGAATAAAACCCTAAGGTTGAAACATCAGTGGCCAACCTGCAAACATAAACAATCAAATAATTAATTGCAGTGGTTAGTTAGTGTTCTTAAGTGAAAAATTGGCTTGGGAACATTACAAAGGTATCATAGGTATGATCCTCCCATCTTGTGAGGATTAACACATGAAAAAGTTCAGTGGTATCTATAAGGGACGAAGGAAGAAACAGACCAGTGAAACAGAAGTCGAGATGGAGGGTTCAGGTGATGACAATGAGCCACAAGGCTTGGAAATCTTAGCACGGGATTTTCGTAAGTCCTTAAACCAAACAGAAAGTACATTGGTCCGCCACTTACAAGATAATAAAGAGACAAATTGTAGGGGTAGGTTGAAATATCGGATACCTTGAGGAAGGTAGATGAGAACCCGAGGAAGGTAGATGAGAACTAGACAAGGATAGTCGAACTATTGTTGTAGATGACTCACAAGGGGAAAGGTCCAGAGGCATATGAAAACAAGGAGACGAGTGGATCCCATGGAGGAAACAAGTATCATTCAGAACATATTCCTTACCATCAGTATGAGGGAAGCCATGGAGGGGGAGCACGACATGGAAAGATAGGTAGTAGGGCTACCCCTAGACCATACTTGCCCAAGTTCACAGATGAACATGCACAACATGAACCCGTGGATGACTTTGTTGAGAAGATGGCACAGTGTACCAGGGAGTACAATGATTTGAGTATGACAATTTAGAGGCAGATGATCCTAGATCAATACTGTCAACTCAAATTCTGAATCAAATCTAGACCGAACTAGAGGAGAAACTATGAGTTTGAGGGCAGGGCTAGGAAGATGGAGATTCCCTACTTTGATGGTATGGCCAAGATGACAACATAGGCTTGGGTACAGAAGTTGGACACTTATCTGTAGCTCAACCCCATGAGGGAGATTGAGGCTATCAAGTTTTCCACCATGTACTTGGATGGAAAATCTCATGATTGGTGGTATCACGGATTGACCACACTAGGCCACAATTAGATAGCAACATACACAAAGTTTACTCAGAGACTCATTAACAGGTTTGACCAAGGGGACCCTAAGCTACACTTCTGAGAGCTCACATAGCTCAAATAGATAGGAGCACCATAATTGTACATCGAGGAGTTCCATAGGCTATTAGTCATGGTGCAAGACGTATCACCATCCAGACTCATGATTCTCTTTATTAAAGGGTTGATGGAACCCTCGAAAGGGTGGGTGAAGGATTTTAATCCCACCAAATTACAGGATGCTATATGGAGGATGAGGGATCTAGGGCCAACTGCAAAACCAAAATTTGGGCCTAGACCGCCCCTTAACACTGGAGGTAGAAACCCAAGACCTCCATTGAACCCAGGAGGACAAGACCCCAGGGGGTTTGACAGGGGGGGAGGCAAGATGGACGAGAATACCAGAAGAGAATTGAGGAGGAAGCAACTATGCTACACCTACAAAGAGCCATGGGACCCATCCCACAAATGCATGGGCCGTGGATAAGTTCACTACACAGAGGTGACTTCGGACAGTGAAGAGGAGGAGGATTTCGGCCACATCCAGAACATGGAGGAAGACACCACCGAAACCACAGATGAGGAGGCTACAGGTCATGAAAGTACAGTAGGGGAGAAAGCCACTTTGGAATCCATCAGTGGGGTGCCCAAGAACAATACTTTTAGGATGAGAGGGGTCTTGTAGGGGAAGAAGGTGTCTATTTTTATTGATGGGGGAGCCTCTCACAACTTCATTGATGCAAAATTACTACAGAGGAGGCATATACCCACGGTTTAATTTGAAGGATTCAAGGTGGAAGTAGTAGGAGGACGCACCATGACGTGTGACGGGTACATTCCAGGAATGAAGCTTACATTAGGGAGGCATGATTTGGTACAAGATGTCTATGTGATGGACCTTCCAGATACAAACATTATCCTTGGAGTACAGTGGATCAGTACGTTGGGGCCAATCGCCACCAACTACAAGACCATGGAGATGTCTTTCACCGAGGAGAGTGGACGAAAGGTAGTCCTTAGGGGCATGACAGGTAACTCATTCAAGGTAGTTATGACCAAGAGGATGGAGGCCATTTTCAGGAGAGAAGAGATAGTATATGCAGCTGACTGCAAGATTTTGGCACGTGTGGACACGAAGGGAAAGGTTCACTACACACCAGAGATTCAGGAGATCATTGAAAAACACAGTAAAATGTTTGGACCTATTCCACCAGGGATGCCACCAGATAGGGGGTTTGAGCACATCATTGAGTTGGAGGAAGGAGAAAAACTAGTCATCACCACACCTTATAGACATCCAAAGAAGTACAAAGATTAGATAGAGAAGGCAATCAAAGAGCTCTTGGATATGGGGCACATCATACCAAGCCCAACCCTTTTTCTTATTCAGTAATGTTGGTCAAGAAGAAGGATGGAACCATGTGCATGTACATTGACTTCCGGGCATTAAACAAGAAAACAATAAAAAACAAGTATCCCATACCTAGGATTGATGATCTACTGGACAAGCTTCATGGGGCTATCTATTTCACCAAAATTGACCTGCACTCTGGGTATCATCAAATCAAAATGAGGTAGGAGGACATCCCAAAAACTACTTTCAGGTGTTGCTATGGCCACTATGAGTTTTTAGTTATGCCATTTGGTTTAACCAATTCCCTAGCCATGTTCCAGTCATGTATGAACCATGTCTTCAACAAACAGTTGAGGAAACATCTCCTTGTATTATTTGATGACTTTCTAATCTATAACAAGACGTGGGAGGAACACCTTCAGCATGTGGACCATATTTTGAATATCATGGAGAATCAATCATTGTATGCCAAGGAATCCAAATGAGAGTTTGGAATGATGAAGGTCCTTTACTTGGGACACATTAACAGAGTTAAAGGAGTACATGTACATCAAGAGAATATTCAGGCCATAGTTGAATGGCCAACACCTAAAACCCTTACAGAGTTGAGGGTATTTCTGGGCATTTGCAACTACTACAGGAAGTTCATCAAATGGTTCTCCCAACTTTGTGCACCCTTGATCGATCTAACAAAGAAAGGGGCTTTAAGATGGAGTGAAGAATCCCAAGCCACGTTCGACAAAATGAAAAAGGTAATGAGCACGTGTCCAGTATTGGCATTACCATATTTTGACCAACCTTTCATCTTGGAGTGTGATGCCTCTAGAGAAGGCATTGGGGTTGTACTGATGCAGAATAGGCACCCTCTTTCCTATGAGAGATGAAAAATCAAGGGTCCTGAGTTACTTTACACCACCTATGACAAAGAGATGTTGGCCATCATGGACGCTTTGGAAAAATTCAGGCATACTTGGTTGGTGCTAGATTTGTAGTGAGATCAAATCACAACAGACTCAAGTACTTCTTGGAACATAAGGACTTGAATGAAAGACAATAGAAGTGGGTCAACATGATACATGCCTATGACTTTGACATTGAATTCGTCAAAGGGAAAAACAACGTGGTGGAAGATGCACTATCCAGGAGGCCATCAATTTATTCCATGACAGATGTATCAGTTGATTGGAAGGACCACTTGGTGATGGAATACTCGAAAAACCAGTTCGCTTGTCAGGTGATAGATTGTCAAATACAGGACGATAACTTCAACGTCATTGATGGCATCATCTATTATAAGGGAAAAATATTTTTGGTTCCTGAATCGGCCTTCAAGGCCAAGGTGTTGCAGGCATGTCATGACTCACCAATGGCAGGGCACCAAGAGACTAGCAAAACATACAGATAGGTGAGGGAGATATTCTCATGGAAGGTACTTAAAGAGGATGTGATGAATCACGTCAAGGAGTGTGCTACTTTCTAGGAGAATAAGGATGAGCACACTCACCCAACAGGGTTGTTGCAACCCGTACCCATCCTAGAGCACAAATGGAACAACATCTCCATGGACTTCATCACAGGGTTGCCAAAGGCACAGGGGAAGGATTGTATTTTTGTGGTGGTGGACAAGTTGACGAATTTTTCACACTTCTTCTCCATTTCTACAAACTTCAGTGCAGCACAGGTGGCTAAATTATTCTTCAGAGAGATCTTCAGACTTCATGGTTTACCCAAAACCATTGTTAGTGACCGAGATAGCCGATTTATGAGTACATTCTAGCAGGAGTTATTCAGGCTAGTTGGTACGGCCTTGACTCCTAGTACCAGTTATCATCCTCAGATGGATGGACATACCGAAATAGTCAAAAAATGGGTGGAAGGCTATCTCAAGAATTATGTTGTTGGGAAACAAAAGGCATGGGTCAGATGGCTACATTTGGGGGAATACTATTACAACACCACCCATCACATGTCCATAGGCATGACCCCATTCATGGGATTGTACAGTTATGACCAACTCTCTTTCGTAGAGATTTATTTTGGTGACAGAAGGGCCCCGATGGTACATGATTGGGTACAACAAAGTCAGGATATCCTCAGGGAACTGAAGGATCATTTACAAAGGGCACAGAACCAACAGAAGTTCCAAGCAGAAAAAAACAGGGTAGAGCGTACTTTTGAGGTTGGTGACTTAGTCTACCTAAGAATCCAACCGTACAGGAAGGCTTCTATAAAAAGAAGTGGAGAAGAGAAGCTCCAACCATGTTTCTTTGGTCCCTACAGGATCAACATGAAGGTAGGGGTCATAGCTTATGAGATGGAGCTCCCACATGGTAGCAGGTTACATAATGTCTTCCATGTGTCTTGCCTGAAGAGGGCCATTGGCCAACACATCACTCCAATGGAAGTGCTACCACCTCTAAACGAAGAGGGGCAGTTGGTTCTTGTACCAAAGGTGATACTAGAAGTTCGAGAGAAGAAGCTCCGGAAGAGAAGCATGAAATAGTACATGATCAAATGGAAGGATTTTCCCATTGAGGATGCCTCATGGGAGAATGAACAAATGGTACGGGAAACATGTTTGGAATTGCTTGAGGACAAGAAATTTCTAGCAGGGGAGACTGTAATGTCCCCCACCTCTTGATGAAGAGGTCTAGGAAGCATTAGTGGTCTAGGCATCTCCACTAGACCATAGTCTCATACAACATGGGGAAACGTCAACCAAACTATTGTTATATTTTGAAGTTGACTTAGGAAAAAGGGAAAAAGAGCAAAAAGTAACTCAATAAAGAATTAGAACATTGGAGGTTGAGTTAGGAGTTGAACCTAGGGGTTAAACTAACTCAACAAGGAAACATAATGGGAGTATAAAGGAAAGGCTAGGGCACACCTTTCACTCATCTTGGATATTTTGGTATTTTCTTGTTGAGCTCTTGAGCACACAGTTTTGAGGGTTTTGAGATTACAAACCCTATAGAACAACTCAGTGGTGAAATATTCCACTTACTTGTTCCAAACTTGGTCTCGGGGATGAAATAATCCACCCACACCATTCTACACTCATCACAAGTTCCTTCATCGATTCAGGAGAGCAGCAGGGTCGTACTCTTCAGGGGTTTCCAGCAGCGGCACACCATTGCTTGAGGAGAAGTTCGATCCAGCTTATTGACAAAGCCTTGAGAGATTCTAACACTTGGGTTTTTCTTCCAGGACCTTGCTCATCAGTTGGGAAGTATTCTTGAGGAGTTACTATGGCCTAATTGTTTTCTACAAGTTGGGATGGCTTTGAGGGAAGGAGGAAGTCTTGGTGATTTAGAGATTCTCAGATCTAGGGAGTTCTATCACATATCTAATCTTGAAACTTCTCCTAGGATCTCGTGTTTGCCCGATCTATCATCCTAGAGAGTTTCATAGGTTTTGGAGGCTTCCTTCAACCATGTCGAATTATTGGGCACTTCATGGTTTCAGAAGGGCGCATATCTGATTAAGGTTTCTACAGATTGAAGGAGGGAGACTTGGTATTTGAGATTCATAATTTCGGGAGGGGTTTCCCTTGTCCCGATCTATATTTTGGTGGATTTTTTCATTGATTGGAAGTTCTCCTTAAACTAGGCCGAAACCTTGGTCCTCTTACCCATCCAACAGAGTGTGCCAATAGCCTAATGGGGTTGGGCATAACCCTTGTTCTTGTATCTGGGGTATTCATCTTATATTCAACCTTTGGAGTCTTATTTTTTATTATCAGGAGATTTTTGTAGCAACGCATATCTTCCATCCTGCAGCCATCTAATGTTATTCCATATATGCTTGTATATTGTATCGGGTTCTTGCTATTTCGTAATAAAAAGGTCAGATCTATGCTTTGTGGTTCCATATCTTGTGTATTGGTGAGATCTTGCATTGTGTTGAATATATCTTGATAACTGTGTTGAATAACTGAATAAAACCCTAAGACCAAAACATCAGTGGCCAACCTGCAAACATAAACAATCAAACAAATAATTTCAGTGGTTAGTTAGTGTTCTTAAGAAAAAAATTGGCTTGGGAACATAACATACACAATGAAGGAGACATATTCACTAGATATTTTTCATTGTCGACTGTCTCTTCTCATAATTCTTGTGCGATCCTAGTACCCTTGAGAAATATTATTGTCTTGTCCATCAATGTTTTGTTCATTCTCTTGGAAATTCCATTTTGTTTTAGGGTATATGGTGTGGTATTCTGGCATGCTATTCCACACTTCTTGCAGAACTGCTCAAAATCCTTTCAATGAAATTCACCACCGTTGTGAGTTCTCAACACATTTATCTTCTTATCTATCTATTTTTATACAAGAGACTTAAACTCTTTGAATTTATCGAAAATCTATGATTTATTCCTCAGGAAATATATCCATGTCTTCCTGGAAAAATCATCTATGAAGGAGACATAATACATGGAGCCACCAAGTGAAGGCACTGGAACAAGGACAAAAACATCACTATGAACCAATTCTAGAATCCCCTTTTCCCTTGTCGCTTCAGATGGGAATCTCACCTGAATTTTTTTTCCATATATACAATTTTCACAAAAGTCGACTTCTAAATTACATTCAAGAAAATATTCGACCATACATTTATTTCTCATAGCTCAAAGTCCTTTTTCTCCAATGTGTCTCATCCTCTCGTGCCATATCATGGTTAGGTTGAATTGACAAAGACTTGTCCAGTCGATTTGAATTGACTCAACTTTATTTGAGTCGTGTTGAGTCCAAGTTGATTCAAATTCAAGAAAAACAATTTTGTTGCATCCAATCTAGTCGACATCCCCTAACAACTTGTATAGGGTTTCAATCTGAACTCCTTTCATTAATACCATCAAATCTCTAACCATATTGCACATATCCTTCTAAAATAGAGTGTGCACTCCTGCATCACTCATCTTGCTAATAGATATCACTCATCTTGCTAACAGATATCACTCTTGCATCTACCCTTCGACTTAGACTTTCTACTATAGAAATTGTTTTTGTCTATGTCAATAGATCGACCTCTCACCACTAATGCATCGTTGGTTGATCCTTCCATGTTCTTCCTTCTAATTTCTTATGATATTAGATATGAAACCATGTATTCTAGTGCTAATGTGGTTGAATTACTCCCTATAGCCATGACTATGCTATCCTAGGAGTATGGAAAAAAAACATAATAGGCTAATACATTTCTCCTCCTTAGTGATTTTAATATCCACAAAAGATAACTGGATTATTATGGTATTAAACACATTTAAATGCTTAGTTATTAAAATGTCCTCACTCATCCTTAAAGATATAGTTTCTTTCTAAAGAACAACTTATTTACCAGGGATTTCAACTGGTACAAGCTCCCCAACTTGTCCCGCATTTTCTTGGTTGAATCCTCACCTCAGACATTCAACATCACCAAATATGCAAGACAAAGTTGAATTGTACTCTTTTCCCTTCTCTTGAGTTTCTTCCATTCTTCCCTCAACATACCTGTCGGAATGGCATCTAGATAGACTATTACCCATTATTCTCAATCTACGAGGATATCTTCAATTTTAAGCTTCCAAATCTCAAAATTCTCACCATTGAAATTTCCAATATATATTCTTGAGCTACTTGTCATTCTTTAAGCACAAATTTAAAGATTCATGACTTACGACTCTTACTAAACCTAGGGTTTAGCTCATATCCAAGGTTTTTAAACCAATTTTTGATACTAAATGTCGAGAAATAGAACACTTCCATGCTAAACCTAGAAGAAGAGAGGAAGAAATATTTAAGCTATAAAGTAAATGACCAAGAAAACACTCAGTGCACAAATATTTTACCCGGGAAACCCAAATGAGAAAATCAACATTCCTTGAGTGTCTTGTTCTCTTATTGTCTTATTCATTCAAAATAAAAGGATACATGCCTAACCTTAGTTCACAAGTAAGACACGATCAACATCATACCTTCTTGCTTCTCACAAGGGCAATCCTGTAGCCAATTTGGCTTGCATCTACATGACCAACAACCTCTAAACAATTGATATAAATATTAGCTATGATTCCTAACTCTTTACAACATAACGCCTTATTTATAGGCTTTACAGTAGGAAAAACCCTAAATAAAGGCGTCCAAAAATAGTTACAGATCCATGTAGATCATTGGCTACAAATTTCGTGAATCTCGAGATCCTGTTACAGTCAACTTCAAGTCAGTTTACTAGTCGAACTCCATTCAGTCTTCAATCAATTTCCATACGATCGCCTATCGACCTCTTGTTGGTTGACCTCTTCAACTTGTTGTCAATTAATTCGACTTTGACCTCGAATTTCTATGCCATTCAATCCACCTCATCTCAACATTCACTGCAAAGAATATAACAACCCAACAACGTCTTTGGCTGCAATACACCTCTGTTTTAACATGCCTCTGCTACAACATGCCTCTTATGTTGCAACATGACTATGTTGCAGCACACCTATGCTGCAACACACCTCTTTTGTTGTAAAGCGCCTCTGTTGCAACACATATGCTACCACAACACACTTGTTGTTGCAACACGCCTACTGCTATAACACATCTTATGTTGCAACATGTCTTTTTTTCCACACACTTTTATGTTGCAACATGCCCTCCAATTTTGTTGCTCACTCCTGATGCAATGGTTATCTTATAAAATAGGAAAATTGTCATTTGTATACCTCTCCAATCTATGGTACAGAAACATACCTTCTATGATCAAACCAAAGTCTCTTTGTGCTCAAAATTATATTCAACATCAACGCTCCTTCTCAAGAGCATCTTACATTGAACTCTCAAAACAATATTTTACCCTTCATAGTGTGACCAAGGGTTATTTCACAAATCTAACGATTCTTCCACATTTGCAAAGATTCATTCATCCCACGTGACCTTTCTAGGGAGTCCATTCTCACATGTAGGTTATTACTAATCTGTGTACATCCTTCTATAGACCCCTACCCCTGGACAACAACATCACATGAAACTATTCTCTACTGGGATTTAATCATTCAAGAAATGACATTTACTTGTATATATTGACACCAATAACACAAAAATAACATCATACATTATTCCATTCACATGCACACACAAAAAGGTTAAATATGTAAAACCCCAAACTCTTTTATTGATTCATACATATTACAATACATTGGTTATATGACTATACATGAGCTTAAAATCTCCATTTGGTTTCCAAGTCGAAGGCCATGGAGACCTCAACCACTTCTCTCTCTCCCTATCTCACATGACATATCCTCTTGCAACCTCTACAAGATCTCTTGCAAACTCTTTGATGTTGTATTTTATTCCTTCAAAAATTGTTTGCTTCAGTTTCCCAGTGGACTCCTCGCACCCTTTCACCTTCCAGCTTCCACCAATAGCACACTTTGTTTATATTATGGTAGATGTGGAAGGTATTAACCTTCATATGTAACCTTTGACTAGAATAGAATATTCTAGAAGAAATATAAACCCTAAATAGATGTGTGAAAACCATAGAAGACATGTTGACTCAGTAGAATATATAACATTAAGGTATTATCCTATAGGAAGAAAAGTCGCCTTCACAGGAAAAAGATAAACAAAAATTATAATTACCAATAAGTTAGGTTGGCCCAACTAGAAAATTCATTGGACAGATTAATATAAATAGAGGACAACTTGGCTCATTTTTTCACTCACTCACACACTCTTAGTCACCTAGAAACAATGCGCAAGTTTGGAGGAGGAGAAACAACAACTACAGTTGTACAATTTTGTGTGAAAACCATGGAAGACATGTCGACTCAGTAGAATATATAATATTAAGGTATTATCCTATAGGAAGACAAGTCGCCTTCACAGGAAAAAGATAAAAAAAATATATAATTACCAATAAGTTAGGTTGGCCCAACTAGAAAAGTCATTGGACAGATTAATATAAATAGAGGACATCTTGGCTCATTTGTTCACTCTCTCACACACTCTCAGTCACCTAGAAACAATGCGCAAGTTTGGAGGAGGGGCAACAACAACTACAGTTGTACAATTTTCTCTTTTTCAGTCTTTATGGTACTTTCTCCTATGCGCTACCCTTGGAGAAGGTTCACTCTCTTGGTTATCTATTGGTTATTGTGTGGCTTCTTGGAATCATTCTTTCTGTTAAATGTTAAGGTGCTCGGGGGTGGTTTTATGCCTATGGATGGGTGGCAATGGTGTAGCATTGCCTATGGTGAAACAAGCACATCAACATTATTCTAATAGGTTATGGGCCCACACTACCTTTAGAATAGTCTAATCGCTGGAAGGTAGATCAAGAGTTCCTTTTCAAGCTCGTTGTAGCACAAGTAGTAGCTGTAACTAGGGTTTTTTATTTTGCAGTTGCATCAAACCCTAAACCTAAATTCTTGGGCACTTTTAGTGAAGCATTGGACCTAATTTTTGGGTATTCTAATGCACCCTAGCCTAATTCACCTTCTGGTGCCCTCAACCAACAAAAACATCAAGTTTGAGTTTTTGGGTCAAAGTCAAAGTCAAAGGTTGAAATTTCGTCAAAATTGATTTTTGTGGTCAAAGTTGAAATTTCATTGTTTCTAGCTTGTTCTAATCATTGAACCTTTTTTATTCAGTTTCTAACATCTTCTTGTCAAGATGGTGTCAAGTTTCAAATTAGAAGACAAGTTGAATGATACTACAAATTTCAAATGTATGCTCTTGTATATTCTTTTCAAGTTATATCATCCAACAAAGCATGACCTTGTTTGCAGGGGATGTACAATATACCTTGTCCAAGCAATGATTTTGGATTCAATACATTCAGAGGAACAAGAGCACCCTCCCTAGCAGTGAAGACTCCAGGTTTGATTACTTAAAAATGGATTTGTCTCTAGCTATTATGGAATTATTATGATCTTATGTTGCATCTTGATCTATTGAAGTTATGATCATTATACTAGCCCCTTAATAATAGAGATACACTTGTTTATCTCCTCTCTAGGATATATTCTTGTTCTTATGTAAATGCTTATTGTTTATGAGATGAAGTTGATCTCCTTTAGGAGATGTTCTTGGATACTAACCTAGACTCCAAGCATGATATCTTCCATGGAGGATACCATGGAGATTTTGTTGTCCTTCTTTCTTGTTCAGGGAAGGTCATAAGAGATAAATCTGAGAAGGAGTCGAACTCAAATGGAGTCAGTGATCGAGAAGAAGCCAACATAGTTTTGTGACACTTTACAAAATGCAAAGGGGCATGCATCAGACGAAAGCATGGTCCGAGGATTCTCTCGGATAGAGGGAGTTGATTTCATAGTTTGAGATGAAGGATCTTGACTAGATATATTGGGATTGGAAGCTTGGATGGCACCAAATGAGATATTCAGTGAGGAGACTGAAGAGGTTTAGAATGATGTACATGAAGTCCATGGCCACACCTATGAAAACACATCTGAGGAATTTGTGTGATGGGATAGACATTTGCTTTGCAGAGAGCATTGTGTGCCAGTATATGGTTGAGACATGACCATATTATTGGGTTACAACACAACATGCAGGTACCTATGTTGTAAAGATATATATGATTGATCTATGATGATGAAGTATGGTTGTCGGGATATAGAGTTTTGGATTGGAAGTGAAGAAGATAGATCTAGCACCTGGGGTGCTACTTCATCTTGGGATGGAGCAAGATTTCTAGACAAGCAAGGAAGAAGATATGTGTAGAACTCGGTCATATATCATAGCCAGTGATGCAAGACATAAAGTAGGGTGTATTTTCGAAGGATCTTGTAGGACTTCATCATAGACATGGTACAGGAAGGAGCACTGAGGCTCCATCACATATCCATAGATAAGCAGATAGTTGAAATTTGCACTAAGCCTCTGTCTGGGACAATCTTGGAAGGAATGGAAATGTTTCCATGGGGGAGTGTTGATGATTGCAACATCATGCCAATATTCCAAGATTGATCAGATGGACTTGATCATGTGGGAATAAGCCTAGATGTAATCTTCAATGGACTAAAGATTAAATTTGAGACTAGATATCCTATGTGTGAATTGCATTGGGCCTTGAAACTCTCATGAGTAGGTGAGTAGTTAACTCACAAGTAGGTGAGTATCCCCGATAAGCATCGGGTCGAATCTATCTCCAAAAGAACTGGGTTGTAGACCAAGGGAGATAGGGAACATCTACATCCAGAGTAGATGTTCCCCGACATAGTCTTTGACAGATGCAAGACTCAAGGTGCAATTCCACGTGTCTGATAGCATTGATTTGAATTCATTCATGGAGAGATCTTATGATAGGATCACCATGAGGCATTTGTGGCTCCGATGTGGTCATAATTCTTGTCATGGGACAAGAACGACCTGAGGTGCTAGACACACATGTCCAATAGCAATGAGCTAAATGCATTCATAGAGTGATCCTATGAGAGGATAAACTATGAGGTGAATGTGGCTCCGATGAGGTCATGATTCTTGTCATGGGACAAGAATGACCCGAGGTTCTAGAAACATGGTGTTGGAGATGGATCTTCAATATAGCTAAATGAGGCTCATGGATATTTTGATATTCTCTATGAAAAAAGAATACCAAGAACAAGTACAATGATATGTTTTGATGCCAGACTGTTATCGGATGATGTTGATAGTGATGACGATACTCGTGAATTGATCTATGATGATTCTACCTGTAGAATGGTTTACAAGGCTATGTGAGTCTTTCCCATTCCATGTGAAGATGGATGGATGTGTTTGCGACCATTAATACCTCCCTAACAAAGAGGGAGTGTTGATATTATGGTAGTTGTAGGATTTATTAACCTCCATATGTAACCTTTGACTATAATAAAATATTCTAGAAGCAAGAGAAACCCTAAAAATATGTGTGAAAACCCTAGAAGACATGTCGACTCAGTAGAATATATAATATTAAGGTATTCTCCTCTAGGAAGACAAGTCAACTTCACAGGAAAAAGGTAAACATAAAATATAATTACCAAAAAGTTAGGTCAGTCTAGCCAAAAAATCACTGGACAGATTAATATAAATAGAGGACATCTTGGCTCATTTGTTCACTCCCTCACAAACTCTCAGTCACCCAAAAATAGTGTGCAAGTTTAGAGGACGAGCAACAACAACTGTTGTTGTACAACTTTCTCTTTTTCAGTATTTTTGGTACTTTCTCTTGTGTGCTACCCTTGGAGAAGGTGTGCTCTCTTGGTTATTTGTTGGTTATGATGTGGCTTCCTGAAATCATTATTTATGTCAAAGGTTAAGGTGCTTGGGGGTGGATTTATGCCTATGGATGGATGGAAATGGTGTAGCATTGCCTATGGTGAAACAAGCACATCAACATTGTTCAAGTTTTACTTATACAACTAGCATTTACAGTTCTTCTTTATTATTATAATCATTTATTATTATTATTGGAAAATCAACATCTATATGTGGCAACAGAATGAAGCAGGTACATCAACAACAACATATGTGGTACTCTAACAGACCGTCCTTACTAGACCTTCAGGATCTACCCATGAATCATAAGATTCCCTAGGATATAAAATCCTAACAAGCTACCATGTGGTACTCTGACAGACTGTCCTTACCAGACCTTCGGGATCTATCCAAGAATCATAATATTCCCTAGGATATAAAATCCAAATTGAGCTACCACTACTGACCACATATGGCATATACATCCACAGATACTCTGACAAACTGTCCTCACCGGACCTTCGGGATCTGTCTAGGGATGATTAATCCCCTAGGATATAAAATACTAATTGAGCTACCTGTTGTTGGTTAGGATACCATATTATCATCAACATCACTCCCCCTTTCGAGGGAGGTCCTTTTGGACTACACCAAGATTGTCTTGAAAGTACTCAAACTTCACACAAGACAGAGGCTTAGTCAACACATATGTAACCTACTCATCTATGCCAACATATTGGAGCTTTACATCTCCCTTATGCACCATGTCACGAATGTAATGATACCATATCTACATGTGCTTCATCTTATCATGGAACATTGGGTTCTCTGTCAAATTTATGCAACTTTGTTTATCACATAGAATCATGGTAGATTCCATCTCTAGATCGAACAAACCTGTCAACAACTTCCAAAGCCATATGGCTTCACAACTAGCGGAGCATGCTGCAATGTACTCTGCTTCTGCCATACTGAGAGTAATATTGTATTGCTTCTTGATTTTCCACAGAGTCATGGCTGACCCAAAACTGAAACAACATCCAGAAGTGATTTTTTTGTCTGATGCACTTCCATCCCAATCTGAATTAGTATAGCCATACAACCTGAAGTCACAGTCTCCAGTATAACGAAGACCATAGTCCAACGTACCCTTAAGGTATCTCATCACATGCTTTGCATCTACAAGGTGAACACGTCTGGGATTCACTAGATACTAACTTAAGGTGTTTGCAGTAAATCATATATCTAGTCTGGTATTCATCAGATACATCAATGAACCAATCATCTATCTGTATAGAGTAACATCAACTGTTTCTGATGAAGTATCAACCAATAACTTCATATTCGTCTCCATAGGAGTGGACATGGTTCTACAGTCCATCATGTCAAATATCTTCAAAATTTACACAACATACTTTCCTTGACTAAGGAAAATCTCTTATGGGCTCCACCATACTTCAAGACCTAAGAAATAGTGCATCGACCCTAGGTCCTCATTTAAAATTCAACGTAAATCCTCTTCTTACAATATGTGATGAGATTTTCTTCATCTGTCAAGAATAAGTCATCCACATATAGCAACAATATAACTGGTCCATCATTCTCAATCTTGAAGTAAAGGTTTGGATCAACTTTACTCTTGGTAAAGCCCAAGCTCATCAGAAAAACTATCAATCTTGTCATACCAAGATCTTGGAGCTTGCTTCAACTTGTAGACACGAGTCTTCATGTCCTGTACTTTTAAACCAAATTTTCACATCACATTGTACCAACCTGGTACACTTGATTAGCTACAACTTAATATTTAAAATCATGTGCTAGCTCTATGTGCTTTCTGAAAAGCACTATTTGTCTCACTTCCTGAGAGAATGTCCTCTTCTCTCTCTACAACTATTCCTCTGGGACTAGGACTCTGCACCTACAACTTCTCTAAAGTTGAGAATGACTACTCCATTCTCACTATAGCTATTGAACTCTGAGAGTAGCCACTCTACTCCATCACGATGACAGATTCATTTTCTCCCTCTGAATCTCATACTGCATCGACTTCTTTTAATGGATCATGGTTGTTCTATATATACTTTTTCTGATTACCAGAGCAAGTGTCTCATCATAGTATTCTCCCTCTTGCTGGGAGAATCCTCTGGACACAAATTAGGCTTTGTACATATTTATATTGTTGTCTCCAATATGCTTGATCTATTAGATCAATCTTGGAATTCACCGTTGACTTCCCTTCTAGTCTCAAGGAAAAATCCATATCTCAGTCCTTATGACTAGATTCCTCCTCTGTCATTGAAACAAAGGAATCTTATAAGGAGATTTCATGTCTCCTAGAGGTATTTGAAGCTATGATCTAGTCTTCTCAACTCATGACATCTCTCTGCCAGTCCTGGAAGATGTCTATTTTTCCCATTTGATCCTTTCTGAGATTAGGCTTACTCTAAGTCTTGATTTCTTCTGACTCTACCAAAACTTCATAGTCTCTGCAGGATATACTTTGTGTTGAATACCAAGTCTTAATATGAAAGGATGAGTCTGACTTCAAACAAATTCTGCTTCTTGTCAAGGTAGCTTCATTATCCATTGACCAAGTCTACTGTGAGTTATATTCTAATGTTAAATCATCTTTGGAGCCTTCATCTCCTTATGATCTATCTCGATATGAGATGGTCTATATCTAGAAAAAGTAGCTTCTTCTTCTTCTTCTTCAGTATATGGATGTATACGGTCATATATACAACTTGTATAGTCTGCTCCATGTCTCATCTAATATATTTCCTCCTGCAATTGTCACTATAGCTCCCTTAGGGTTATCACCCGTGACCTGCTCAAAACAAGAACAACAAGGGAGAAACAACAGACAAGAATAATACTCTTTATAATAATAATAAAACAATAGTGAAAACAATTGTCACAATATATCCTTTAGAGCTATCACTTGTGACCTACCTGAAACAAGGGTAAAAATTAAGAAATACAATACTAAGGAATGAGAGAAACACTCTTCTAGTGTTGTGATCAATCATTCCTCCATGGTAACCTGGAAACAAAATAAGAAGTTTCTCATAGAGGAGATGTTAGTTATATCTAGTGAATGATTACAATAAGCATTTATCTCAATAGTGCTCACATGCTACCAAGTATTCAATAATAAAAAATTTCAAAGATTGCTACCACAACTATAGTGTTTAGCATTTATCAAACTTGATATGTGTAAATTTGAATCTTATCAATTTAATCAATCAAACCTAGAACCTCGAGTCTTGTCCTCAAGGATGAGTGTGTTATTTTTCTTCCAAGTCTCCTTCACTCAAGATGACAAGTACTTTCTTCAACCTGTCCTATGTACTAAGACAATATGTTATCTTGACAGAAATTTGAGTTAGGGAATACACTCTATAATCTAAGCTTTAATCACTCTAATACTTTGACTTTAATTTTGACCAATGCTTAGTATGATAACTTCAATAGATCAAAATGCAACCTGGATATTCATAAGATTACAATAATTCCATAACAAGCAGAGGCATATCAAAGTAATCAAACCTAGGGTGCATAGTTCCTCTAAATGTGCTAGATCTGAGATCCCTCTAGATCTATGAATGTTGTTTAGATAAAATATCATTTCTCCTGCAAATACCCTTTAAAATAATGATACAATTTAAACATATGTAAGTACACACATCTAACAATATTGATAGGTAGTGGTACCATCCAACAACGATGGAAAACAATAATGAACCTTTAAAACTTCAAAGGTGCTTCAAATTGTAACTTAAAGTTAGTTGGCGATTTTCTAGGGTAAGGCGCACTAGGACAATAAAAATCAATCCCAATACTTCACAAAAACTTTCACTGCAACTGGTATTGCAACTGGTGTTGGCACTAAAACTGGTGTTGCAACTGGCACGAAGGGACTAACATTGCAACTGCAAATGATATTGCAACTGCAAATGATACTGCAACTGCAACTGCAACTGGTACTACAACTACAACTGGTACTGCAACTGCAACTTAGGGTTTTATGAGGAAACCCTAATTTATCAAACTTCGAATTTTGGAATTTTGATCCAGGTACTAGATGCGCCCTCCTAGGGTGAGCTCCTAGGTGATCTTAGTTTCACCAATGTCCTCCAACAAAGGTAAAAGCTTCACTTTTAGTGTGTGTGCATAAACCCTAATTTTGCAGCCGCTGCAACATTGAAAACTGAATTTTGGAGAGGGTGCACTGAGGCTAGCCACTTCTTTATAAATTGTGAGTTGGTATCTTTCAGGCCTACTCTGATACCATGTTCAATTTTTACTTGTACAACTAGCAGTTACACTTATTCTTTATTATTACAATCATTAGCATATTATTTGCATAAATAAGATCACTGAAAGAGAGGCAATCACAGAAACAATAGAGACACATAGATTATCCTGGGAAACCCTCATGGGGGAGAAAACCCAACAAAAAAATCCTCAATATAGATAGAACAAAAGATCCTCCTCTACTCCTTCACTAGGAAGAGTAGTGCACCACTTAACTAAGAAATACTAAGAGATAGACCAAAAACCCTCCTTGACGTCACCCCTAGTTGCAACAACTTCTCCTCCAAGACTTGCGCACTGCAGAGCTGAGTGTATGTGTAAATGAGGTGCTAGCCTCCTTTATAAATAGTAGTCTGGCCAGCCTTTAATTAGGTCTGAGCCGACCTACCACTTTACCCTCTTAATTTACAATTAATTTTCAAAGTACAATAGGGCCTAATTAAATATAATATAATATTATTATTCAACTCTCTCTCAGGTAGAATATTCTTCGAAGTTACAACATTTCAACAAACATTATTCTAACACATTTTTCATCAACATTTCATTTTCTTCTGTAATGTTTCATTTTCTCCTTCCATGCACTTGTCTTCTACTCATTATGTAGAAACATGTATGTCCTATAGCAACGTTCCCATCTGTTGCACTACCACACTCTGCAGTATTCATTTAATGTGCAACATTGTTGTTACTTCCCACAATCTGCCATATTATGTCACAATTTATTTTCTACATCACTTAATCATTGTTATAACATCTCTATCATGTATCACAACCACCTTCATCATGTCATCTCCGAGATGACCGAGATGCTCCTCCATCATATGTTCTTGAATTACATTAATTTTATAAGCTTGCATTTCCTCAACTTGTTGTGTACTCCATGTGTGGATTGTTTAATAAAAAATTACAATTGTAGATACTTGATAGTCATCCAAATCATTCAATGTTGCACAACATTCATTTGATCTCCCTATTCAATTCCAGGACCGACCAAGAACACAATCAAAAAGAGAATTTCAAAGAACACAATTTCCATGCACAGTTCATTGTTATTTGGAATAATTTTGTTCTTCCATAGATCATTGGGGTGCAAATCTCTAAGGAAAATTTGCTTGATAGCAAATCGCACATAATCATTGTCTTCAAGCATTTGACAGCCACTGTCGGGTATGAATCATTGGCTCTCGATTCATAGCCTCTGTGGAAGATATTCACTTCAGCAGACCCAAAACGATCTGCAGGTTGCACTGAATATGTATAGTGGCTGGCAATATTAAATGTCTTAGAAATTTCGTTATGGTCAGCTGTCAAAAAAAGTGATACGTGAAGCTTTGAATATAGTATCAATTGAATAATGCTCGGTAGTTCTTTCATATTCCCACCTCATCAAATAATCAATTGTAGTAATATTATACATGGCGCGAGAAAAATATTAACGGGGCTAGTGAAATCCATATCCCATTTCTCAAAAGGTTGGATTGTAAGGGTTAGGTGTAATGGAAATTTATCTCTTCTCAGCGATATTTTGATTCATTAACAAATGTCACAACCCTTGACATAGTATTTCAATTATTTAAATACAATTAGCCATTGAAGGCCAGCTTATAACACCTTTTCAATCGTAGATTTACCATTAAAATTCCCTCCAACCACCCCACCATAGAATTCCCACAAAATGTGAAGATATTCATGATCTAAAATGCAACATCTAAGAATGTCATCACTTCCCAAATTATACCACTTTCTCAAAATTAATTGATAACAAATAACTTTAGCAACTAGAAGGCTTCTTTGGGTTGCAAAATACTCCTAAGGTGCCTTTCTTGTGGTTAAAAATAGAAAATCTCTTCTAAGTAATATGGTATGGCTTCAACTCTAAACAAGTGTGCATGTAGTAATTAATCATCCACTACATCTCTAGACTCTCCATACTCGATTCTAAACAATTGATCATGCCCATATTGTATTTTCCTAGC
The DNA here is from genome assembly GCA_009831015.1 of Picea engelmannii. NCBI lineage: Eukaryota > Viridiplantae > Streptophyta > Pinopsida > Pinales > Pinaceae > Picea > Picea engelmannii. Next base: position 632,895 of record ML776641.1, read on the forward strand.
TTAACAATGCCTTCAAAGTTAAACTCTTGGAACAACATCAACCGATGATGGATCAACATTCAATCAAAGGTATATTGGATAAATACTTAAGCAAAGAATGATCATAATAAACAAATTGAAATGAACCCCTAATAAACAATATGAAATTTTTTGAAGAGCATATACCATGGCTAATCCTTCTCACTTGGTTGTAGTGTAGTTGTGTTATGCCCAAGGTAGTTTCCGAGTAACTAAATAGACATGATGATCCATTTTTTTGTCACTAGCGTGCATAATTTTTATACCTAGAACAATGCCTAAAGTAGTTAGATGTACATGAAATTCCAAATATCAATTAAGGAATACAAATATTAGGGCTCTTGCTAGCTTCTTATTTAGAAGATTGAAGGAAGTTTGACCTTCAACTTTCTAGATAAAGGTCTCAAACTTCTTCAAGAACTTCTCCATTGGTTCCATGATGGTAGCATAGTTACAAATAAACCTCCTATAATATCATTTTCATCCAGTGTTGACCAAAAAATATACACATTAGTAGGAATAGGCAAATTCACAATAAAAGCAACATTAACAAGGTTAACAAGAAAACCATCCCTAATAACAATGTGCCACAACCAAGGGATAAAACGAGTGCAGAAAATGTATATTTTCGTGTTCAAACAAATTTGTAACGATCATAATTTCTCAAACATAAGAGATAACATGGTTAGATGATTCTTGAGTAAGTTGTAGACTATCAATTCATCCAAATAGACTTCTAAGAACTTGTGGATGTACACTCTGTTAGCGTCATAAGTCACCCCTGGATTGCAGCAGGAGCAGAGCCCAACGCCCATCAGTTTATGTCATGATTTGTTTATAAAAGAGGTGATCAAATGGGAGCTAACTCAAAACAACATTGTTCTAACTCCGAAACTAGGTCAGGTATGCATGAGCGGGTGGGGTCTTAATCAAACTTCAGACAGTGAGTTGTAGTGAGGGTGAGTAAGGGGGGAAGACTTGTATCAAAGAGATGCAAAGGTCTGTCATAAACATCAGGTTTCTAACAGACTATAGGAGAAGGCATCTAAACGCAAGATCTTCTTACATTCAAATGCAAAAAACCATAGAATACAACAATGCAACAATAAATCCTTTATCATAACATAATTGCAATAGTTCGCACGAATCAGTTGTTCACGAACTCCCTCAGTATGGGATGAAAATTTAGATGGAGTAAGAAAGATTGTCTATCATAAAACAAGAAATCTCACATACAGATGCATAACCAGAGAACTAGAGTGTGTTAAAACTTTACAATCGGGAGCTTCGCTCTACCATCGATAGATTACAAAATACAACAACTGAGCCTGTATACTCAAGAAAATTCACCTAACAGAGGCGTGCCCAGTCACCCAGGGCTCGATGTCTTTTCAGTCAAATTTGTACTGAAATCCTTCTTCATGGGCCACCTTAACTGCGCATGGATCCTGTAAGGAGAGTAGCTGAGCCATTAAGTGTCGAGATAGCATGTGCAGACTTCCTCCGACTAGTTGAGAACTCGGCATGGCTTCTCAGGAAAAATGGGTACACAGGACCCTCTCGAGCAGACCGCTCCCCAAGCCCTCCATGCTTCGCACTTAATGACTGAGGAGAGGTTTCAACCACCCCTTCTTGCCTTCATTTACTCCAAGTGAAGACCAGGATCGAGGTCGGGTCCGATGGCAACTAGAGGTCATGACAGGCCTCTTTGTGACTGAAACCCAATGCCTTTGGCCCCTTTCACGTAGCTCTTTTCTTTCCCCAGTGACCACAGGCTGTGACCCTGTCTTTACTTTCAAATGTGCTTTCGGCGTTCGTGAATAGAAAGGGGTTGATCCCTACTTCTTGACATCGTGATGAGCGAAATGTTGAGGCGACTTAATCTGGAGCCGTGCATCCCTCTAAATCTGATGGTTCTGAACTCTCCCGACGATGCTGTGGGTCTGGGTCTTGGACACTCCCAGCACCTCGCGCATTGAGATATGAGGGAGTTGTTCTTCGTGCTTTGAAACCGCGATGGGAGAAAAGGCGGGGAGCCTAATTGCACGCCAGGTGTCTGCTTCAAATGGACGGCTGAGACTGCCCCTTGATACTGTGGGCCCCTCATTAAAAGTTATTTTCCTTTCACGATTCGCGAGTTCGTAGGTCAAAGACCCTCGGCTCCCTTTTCTAAAACTCCCGATCCCCGAGATGGCGATACGGGTCAGGCCCCTTTTCTGGTCAGCGCTCTCTGTATGTAACTATCGGCTAGAGCCCAAGTACTAATGCCTCTCGCAACTCGCAGCTTCGCGAGCTGGAGTATCGAACTTTGGCATTCTCCCCTTGCGAAGTCTCGAGATGCAATGGCCAGTGAAGGTTGACCCCCTCTGGGCACTTTTCGTAACTCGCAACCTCGCGCAACTAAAATACATAGTCCTCCCTCCAAACTTATGAACCCCGAGTTCGAGAAATAACTACGACGCTTATACTGATCGCAATTGACGCCCCTTGAAAACATTTTTGCGCCATACTTAGCGTGACTCGGTTAGCCGCAGCAACCCATTTAACCGCTGCTCTACTCTGTCGATGAATTCTTGCCACAAAAGAATGAAGTGCCCGCTCGCTTGACTTTAAGTCCGAAAAAGACCTCTTCTGTGTGTTGCGCTTGGGCTCCTCTCGTGCAACCTGTAGACCTAGATATCCCGATGCCAAAGACAAGTAATGTCGCTAACATTAGGCTCCATGGGGGATAGAGTCGTCCCTGTGATTCTCTAAGGACTCATTTTGTAGTTCCAGTGCCTTGTTGTTGGGATATGGAGTCATTTACTAAGCCGAAACAATAAAAGTAAAAATGAAGAACAGAAAGGAAAATATTTACAAAACATAGGAGCCACCGAAGGCTCGGACAAAACATTTATCAAGAAAATTCACATTTACTAGGCTACTGAAAACTTCTTCACCTTCCAAATCTTGCAGCAGATATGTTTTATTTGAGAAAACCTCAGAGATTTTGAAAGGCCCAATCCACAGCGCTTCAAATTTGTCGTGTTTTCCCTTATCTTGTTTAGGAGCATCCCATTTCAGCACCAGGTCTCCTACCCGAAATTCTTCCTTCTTGGCCTTCTTATAAAAAACCTACTTGATCCTTTGCTGATGATCCTGAATTTTGTACATTACCTGCTCTCTAGCCTGCTGAACTTCTACCAGTTGATTAATCCTTCTGATCATTTCATTGGGCTCTTCTTGATAATCTTGGAAGAATTTCACCACGGGAATGGCCAGCTGAGAAGGGAAGATAGCTTCTACTCCGTAAACTAACTGGAAGGGGGAGATGCCTATAGATCTCTTTGTGGTCACCTGATCGGCCCATAGAGCGAATTTCAGCTTTGAGTTCCAAGCCCTTTTGTTGTCTTCCAACAGTATTTTGATGATCCTTATCAGGATTGTTTTGGAGGACTCTGCTAGACCATTGCCCTGGGGGTAGTATGGGGTGGAGTGAACCAGTTTGATCCCAAATTATTCATAGAACTTGACTAACTGCTCAGCCTTAAAAGAGGTTGCGTTATCAGTAACAATCTTCCTTGGGCAGCCGAACCTTATGATGAGGTCTTCCAGGAACCCAATGATTACCTTGTGGGAAGCACTCCTGGTGGGGATAGCTTCAATCCACTTAGTAAAGAAATCTTTGGCAGTCAAGATCCATCTGTGTTGTCCATTGGAAGCAGGGTGGATTTCTCCAATAAAATCTAGGCCCCATTGCTGGAAAGGTCCCAAAACAACTATAGGTTGTAAAGGTAAAGACTTGAGCTGCTACTTTCCTGAAAATCATTGGCATGGGATATAGGCTCTAACTCCTCTATGGACATCAGCGAACAAGGTGGGCCAGTAGTACCCAGCTCTGAGAATTTTGTGAGTCGTGGTCTTCCAGAAATGGTGCCCTCCACATAGGTCACTGTGAAATTCAACCATGATTTTTCCGGCCTCTTGTGGATCCATGCATTTTAAAAGCACTCCCAGGGGGTCTTTCCCGTATAAAATTTGATCGATAAGGCAGTACCTGACTGCCTTGAGCTTCAGAGCTCTTGCCTTGTTTCTTTGCAGGCCGTCTGGAGGCCGCAACTCCTACAGAAAGTATATGACATCTTTATACCAAGGACATCAAGCCAATAGGGGCTTTGTTCGAGGGTCTACATCGAATAGCTGATTCTGCTGGTTTCCTGGACATGCATTGATGAAATCTACCCCCAAATCTTTGTAATTAGCTTCAGCCAACAGCTTGGCTAAGCCTTGACCTTTGATCAATTTGGTAGGCCTTATTTCCAAGTCAAATTCCAGGATCTTGGCTATCCATTTACTTCTCCTCCCATCTATGTCGGGCCGTACCAGGATGTCCTTCACGGAGGCCAAAGGAACATAAGCGGTCACCTTTGAGTGAAAGAAATAGACTCTGAAAGCTTTGAGAGATTTCACTAAAGAATAGGCCTATTTCTCCATGATTTCATACCTGACCTATGCATCTCTTAATGCCTTGCTGAAGAAGGTGATAGGTTGCTCTCACCCTTCCTTATTTTTCTGCAGCAAGACTGTCGCTACTGTATCGAAAGAAGCGAAAGAGAAGATCAGGAAATCTTTGGAATAGTCATGGTTGATCAGCATGGGTGCCTCAGTCAATGCCCTCTTTATTTGGATAAAATATTCACTGGGTTCAACAGTCCATTTCACTTCATTTCCCTTCCTGAGCATGGTTGTGATGTGTTCCACCAGCTCGACAAAATTTGAGATGAATCTCCTCAGAAAATTAATCTTCCCCAAAAAGGCCTGAACTTCCTTCTTAGATCTAGGAAGTGACAGGGTCTGAATTGTATCTACCCTGCTAGGATCAATCCTCACTCCTTCTGTTGATACTATATGGCCTAATAGATTCCCTTCTTTCATAGAAAACAAAGATTTCTTGGGATTTAGGGAAAGGCCAAACCTCCGACACTTCGAAAAAACTTTTCTCAGGTGACAGCAGTTCTCTTTGTCATACCTGGAGAAGACTGTTATGTCATCCAAATAGATCACCACAAACTTATCTTTCTCCCCAATGAAGGCTATGTCCATGGCTCACTGAAATGTCACTCCTACATTCATCAACCCAAAAGGCATTTTGGCATACATGAATGTACACCAAGGAGTGGTGAAGGTCGTTTTTTCTCTGTCCTCAGGCATGACCGATATCTAATTATAGCCAGAAAAATCATCGATCATGGAAATCCTAGATGCACCAGTTACCCTCTGCAATATGTGTTCCATTTTGGGCAGGGGATAATTGTCTTTCTTTGAGCTTATGTTCAGGTTCCTAAAATCGACACAAAGCGTGATTTCTCCACTTTTCTTTCTTACCAGAACCAAATTGGCCACCCATTTGGAATATCTCAAGGGGACAATGATCTGGGCCTCTAACAACTTCTTCACTTCTTTCTCCATGAAAGGCAACAACATGGGATTTATCTATCTTAGCTTCTGCCTAAATGGATTAGCCTCTTCCTTCAGTGGGATCTTGTGTTCAATGACGGATGTATCATACGCCTTGAGGTCTTTCTAGGTCCATGCAAACACATCAGCAAACTCTCTCAGCAACTCAGTATATTTGGCCCTTTGTTCTCTGGTCAAACTCCTTGACAACTTGACAAAATTAGGCTCCTCTCGTGTGCCAATGTTGCACTCGGCTATGTCAGCATATTCATCTGCAACCCTGCCCGTTACTGCCACATCATTCCCATCGAACAATCTTTCTAACAGGACTATTCCCCTCAGAATGTGATTACTAGGTAGCTAAATAATTTGGTGGTTAGCAATTTTATTTAAAAACACCTCAGGGTGAGGGTCACCTTCTGTGTCAGGATCCTGATCAATGTGCAACGCAGAAAATTCATCAACAGATTGGAGAAATTTTTTGATTTCTAGATCATCTTCGAATACCTTCCAATGCTTGACATTGTCCAGCACAGAGGGCCTATATTTTATCTCAACGTCATATTTGGCCATAGACGGTTGAGGGACCTTGAACTGGCTAGCTGAAACAGCTAGAGAATTGGCCACAACATTATTCTCCTTTGGAATAAAAGAGATGTTGAAGGCTGAGAAGAAATTGTCAATCAGGTCCCATACCTCGTTCCTATAACTTCTGAGTCGAGGATGCTTGGCCCGATAGATATTCCTGACTTGTTGGATTATCAACTCGGCATCTCCAAATATTGCTATCTCCTTAATTCCCATTTCCTTTGCAGCCCTCATACCCAGGACAAGCGCTTCATACTCTGCCACATTGTTGGTAGCTTCAAATTCTAGCGTGTAGGACAGGGATATGGTCTCTTGAGAAGGTGACACAAAAACCACTCCCGCACCAGCACCTTCCCTGGAGCAGGCTCCATCAAAAAACATTTTCTAGATAGAGATGGTTGGAGGGGGAATCGGGTAATTAAGACTAGGTTGCTTTTTGACTTGGAAAGGGTCTTCAGGAGCATCAGTGAGCTGCAATAAACTAGACCCCAAATCAGTGTCAAGTGCAAAGACAGGGTGATTGGTGGGGTTTTCTTCATCGCTAACAATGTAGGCCAGCTGACCTTCCCTATAAAACCTCCTTTGTTCCCCTCCAAAGACTGGAATGGTGGCATACGTGAGATCCATCTGTAATGTTCCTCCAACCTTTTTAATCCAAGATCTTGACAACAACATGACAAACTTGGGGGGAACATAAGCTACCACAATATCCACGACCACGCTCTTCATAGGCAATTGAAACAAGGAAACCACCAAGTCTTTGATGACTCCCAGATATCCCTGAATCGAAAGAGTACAAATCATGATAAGTTTTCGTCACCTCCAGTCCCAATTCTTCCATTACTATTTTGGGAATAAGGTTATGGGAAGCCCCTGAATCCATGAGGTAGTTATGCAGCACTTTATCATGTATGTTCAGGGATGTGTAGAAAGGGGGGGATGATTCATCTCTATCTTCTACCATGGGGCCTAGGACAACTGTTGGCTTTTCATATTGGAGATTTATGGAGTCTATGGGAAGGCATGAGACCTCAGACTGTAAAATCTCAGAGAAGCATTTCTTGAACCCTTCATGTTTGATCAATTTGGTCAGGGGCACAGGGATTCTGATCTTTTGAACTTCATGCTCGAAATTAAAAGAAGATGTGAGCTTTGGGATTTCTCTTATTTCGGGAACATGACTCTAGACTATGGGAGATAGGGGTTGGGTATTCTTACCTCTGTGACTGTCTGCTACTTCATTAGTAGGTTTCTCTGTTCTAGTGAGTTGCTCAGGAACCTCAGGTGCTACTGTCTTTTTCTTGGTCCTCAGGTCATACTTGCCTCGGCTGCCACCAGCCTTGTCTCCTTTGCTTAGTTCATTTAGCTGACTATCCACAAGAGACTCCTCATATGCTGATTGAGTGAGATGAGGGAAAGGAGGAGTGTCTCCGAAGCAGTGGATTTCAGGATCAAGCTCACCTGTTTCCCCTTCTTCCTCCTTGGCCACAAAATTGTTTTGAAAAGGGGCCTGAATTTTCTGGTCTTCTCTGTCTCTTCCCCTCTCTCTTTGCATAGTCGGGGGAGAAAAATTGTTTGGCCTCCTGAAACCTCCTTTGTTTTCGGTGTTCTGAGGGCCCTTGTATGATTGCCTCCCTTCCACTTTCATTCACTCCATTTCTGCAGACAAGGACTTCACCATCTTGGTTAGTTCATCCACTTGAGGGTGGGGCACCGACAGACCAAAAGTTGAGGCTTCAGATCTTCCCTTTCTTCTATCTGCGTCAACCTTGTTCCTCAGTTTGTTAGCTGCTAATACATTAGATTCCACCTCTATGGCCGCATCTTGCATTTGGGATAAGGAGGTGGCTCTTCTTTCTCTCAACAAAAGACAGAAATCAGGGCCAAACGCACTAGCATAAGAAATTTTGGTCGAAGCTTCTGAGGGTTTTATTTTAGCATGAATTTTATTATACATCTTATTAAATATTTTGGAGAAGTCATAGACAGACTCTCCTTCCATTTTCTTCAAATACCCGAACTCTCTCATGTAGTAAATGAAATATTTTCTATCGCCCCATTACCCCAGGAAAGCACTATCCAAGGCTTCGATCCCAACCATAGATCTGGGGGCCAATCCTCTAAACCATTTCCTCACCTCACCATCCAGGCTCTGGATGAAGACTCTCATCCAAACATCTTCATTTTCAATGTTCAGGTTGTCTGCATAACTGTAGAAAGCAGCCAGGTGCTCTTCAGCAGTTACATCCCCTTCTCCGGTGAACTTGGGCATGTATTTCAAGTAATCTCCAGCAAGGAGAGGATTCATAGGATGGGGAAGAACTAAGGGAGCATATCTCGAAGCGACTATGGCGTCCATTCTATTCAGAGGGGGATTAGCACCAGCCATAGGAATATTAGGTGGAGGAGAACTCGGAGGGGAAGGGGTTCGCGAAGGGGCTACTGGGAATGAGTCCCGAAGTGGAGTGGGAAACAAGAGGGGATTTAAGGAGAAGGCTAATGAGCTCAATTCAGCAGGTGCTCCTCTTTGCGCAAGAGTGGTAAAACTAGAAGTGGGGAAAACTTCTGTGGTCCTGGGTCTACGCCAGGGTACAGCTTCGGAGGAGAGGGGAGTGACAAGGATTTCTCCCTCCAATCCCAAACTGGGAGGGGAAATATCAGTAGGAACGCTCCCAAAATTCAGGAGGCGGGAAACTTCAGAAAACGGTCTGCTAGGAGGCTGAGGAGAAGAAAATGGAGTTTCTACAGAAGGAGATAGCGGATTACCTGGTTCAGTGATGGAAGCTTCTCCTTCAGAAGCCTTTCCTTTTCTGAAAATCACCTCGAGATCAGCTATAGGTGTAGCTAGGGGCAGCTGTGGCTAGGACCGCGTATGTCTGCCTCTAGAAGCCACAATTAAAATAACAGGTTCGCTCCAGTGGAGTCTTTAAAATGGAGTCGCCAGGTGCACAGTAGAAATCTTCAAAGGCTTTGATGCCTGATGCACCTTCAGAATCAGAGGCTCAATGTCGTTCAATCCCGGGGAAAATTTTCAACTTCGTCCCCGGCAACGGCGCCAGAAATGTTAGCGTCAGAAGTCACCCCTGGATTGCAATAGGAGTAGAGCCCAACGCCCATCCGTTTATGTCACGATTTTTTTATAAAAGAGGTGATCAAATGGGAGCTAACTCAAAACAACATTTTTCTAACTCCGAAACTAGGTCAGGCATGCATGAGTGGGTGGGGTCTTAATCAAACTTTAGATAGTGAGTTGTAGTGAGGGTGAGTAAGGGGGGAAGACTTGTACCAGAGAGATGCAAAGGTCTGTCATAAACATCAAGTTTCTAACAGACTATAGGAGAAGGCTTCTAAACGCAAGATCTTCTTACATTCAAATGAAAAAAACCAGAGAATACAACAATGCAACAATAAATCCTTTATCATAACATAATTGCAATAGTTCGCACGAATCATTCGTTCACGAACTCCCTCAGTATGGGATGAAAATTTAGATGGAGTAACAAAGATTGTCTGTCATAAAACAAGAAATATCACATACAGATGCACAACCAGAGAACTAGAGTGTGTTAAAACTTTACAATCAGGAGCTTCGCTCTACCATCGATAGATTACAAAATACAACAACCGAGCCTGTATACTCAGGAAAATTCACCTAACAGAGGCGTGCCCAGTCACCCAGGGCTCGGTGTCTTTTCAGTAAAATTCATACTGAAATCCTTCTTCACACGCCACCTTAACTGCACATGGCTCCTATAAGGAGAGTAGCTGAGCCATTAAGTGTCGAGCTAGCGTGTGCAGACTTCCTCCAGCTAGTTGAGAACTCGGCATGGCTTCTCTGGAAAAATGGGTACACAGGACCCTCTCGAGCAGACCGCTCGCCAGGCCCTCCATGCTTCGCACTTAATGACTGAGGAGAGGTTTCAACCACCCCTTCTTGCCTTCATTTACTCCAAGTGAAGACCAGGATTGAGGTCGGTTCTGATGGCAACTGGAGGTTGTGACGGGCCTCTCTGTGACTGAAACCCGATGCCTATGGCCCCTTTCACGCAGCCCTTTTCTTTCCCCAATGACCATGGGTTGTGACCCTGTGTTTACTTTCAAATGCGCTTTTGGCGTTCGTGAATAGGAAGGGGTTGATCCCTGCTTCTTGACATTGCGATGAGCGAAACACCGAGGCAACTTAATCTGGAGCCGCGCGTCCCTCTAGATCTGATGGTTCTGAACTCTCTCGACGATGTTGTGGGCCCGGGTCCTGGACACTCCCAGCACCTCGCGCATCGGGATATGAGGGAGTTGTTCTTCGCGCTTCAAAACCACGATGGGTGAAAAGGTGGGGAGCCTAATCATGCGTCAGGTGTCCAGTTCAAATGGACGGCTGAGACTGCCCCTTGATATTGTGGGCCCCTCATTAAAAGTTATTTTCCTTTCGTGATTCACAAGTTCGTGGGTCAAAGACCCTCGGCTCCCTTTTCTAAAACTCCCGATCCCTGAGATGGCGATACGGGTCAAGCTCCTTTTCTTGTCAATTCTCTCTGCATGTAACCATCGGCTAGAGCGCAAGTACTAATGCCTCTCGCAACTCGTGGCTTCGTGAGCTGGAGTATCTAATTTTGGCATTCTCCCCTCGCGAAGTCCCAAGACGCGATGGTCACTGAAGGTTGACCCCCTCTAGGCACTTTTCGTAACTCGCAACCTCACGCAACTAAAAGACATAGTCTGCCCTGCGAACTTACGAACCCCGAGTTCGAGAAATAACTAATGTGCTTATACTGATCATGATTGACGCCCCTTGAAAACCTTTTTGCGCCATATTTAACATGACTCGGTTAGCCGCAACAACCCATTTAACCGCTGCTCTGCTCTGTCGATGAATTCTTTCCACAGAAGAATGAAGTGCCCGCTCGCTTGATTTTAAGTCCAAAAAAGACCTCTTCTGTGTGTTGCGCTTGGGCGCCTCTCGTGCAACCTGCAGACCTGGATATCCCGATGCCAAAGACAAGTAATGTCGCTAACACACTCTAAATGTTACAATCACTATCCTGGAAAACTTAGCATGGGCATTCTTAAGTCCAAAAGGCATGAAATTATAAGCAAAAGAACTCCACTTTGTGGAAAGTTGATTCAAAATGGATCATTATATAATTCTTCATCTATGTTGGTACTTTTTGGATCGAAAAATTGAAGCTATTGGCTTGTTGGGCCAATTTTATGGGCATGTCCCTCTTTGGTGATTTGGGTTCCATAAACTTCTAGTGTATGTTTGAGACCTTAAACTACCATTTTTTGGTCAAAATTTTGTTGAAAAATGTTTTAGCCTCTTGATGCAATTCCACACATCAAGAGCTTTCCAACTATGCAAATATCACCTCAATCGAAGTTCATATTGGGAAGTTATGCCTCTCGCAAGTTGACCTATCCTGTAGACCACCAAATATCGAGTGAATGCCAAGTCAAATCCCATTCCTCGTACATGTGGAGCTAGTCACATTTTGACTTTAAAAAAAATACAGAGAGTCCAAAACCATAACCCTAACCCTAATTGAGAGTTGAGCCATGCAAAAACACTAACCCTAACCCTAGATAGATATCAGACCATGTTAAATATTGGGCCACTAGGAAGGGAAGGGGTTTCATTCTCATTGTATTTTTTATCACTACATAGTTGAGTAGAGAATGTACAAGTGGGATATTGAAGCATTAAAAAGAGAGTAGAAGATCTTATAGCAACCATTTATGCCACAATGTCCATGAGAAGTGAGGCTTATAGGCACACATTTAACTTCAAGTTGGATCATCTATTCTTCAAAATATGTTTACTCAAATGGACCTCAATGCCCACCATAGGCATTGTATTTAGTTGCTCATTGAGTGGGTAGCCAATGGAATCTGATTTTGATGTTTAAAGGAGATGGGATTTTATGATATTTGGTTAGGATGTATACCTTGAGATATGGGGGTCTATGAGAGTCAATCATGGTGGAAACTAACTAAGTAACCTATTCTACCCATCAAGAAGAAGATGTATGATGACTTGAGAAAGATTTACTTTTGGGCTAGTATGAAATATGATGTAGTAAAGTTGTGGGTTGTTGTATTCGGTTTTAGTAGGTTGAGGTAGAGCATCATCCTCTAATAAGGATTGTACAACCTCATGACATACCAAAGAGTAAATGGGAAGTCATTTTGATGGAGATTTTGGTAGCTTCCTAAAGGCATGATTATATAATGATTGTGGTCAATAACTTTACCAAGAGTACTCACTTCATTCCTATTAAAAGAACTTTTGATGCAATATCCATTGACTAGGTTTTCCTATATGAGAGATAATTTGGTTCCATGAATTTCTCTAGAATATTATCTCGAATCAAGATTCTTGGTTCGCTTCTAGGTTTTGGACCTCTATCTAGTCCTCTTTGGGCACTCAAATGAAATTTCATACCACGTATCACCTAGACACAAATGGTTAAATCGAGAGGGTTAATCAGGTGATGGAGGATATGTTGAGGATGTATGTGATGGATCAATAGATTCATTGGGGAAAGTATCTTCCTTTGGTGGAGTTTTATTATAACAATAGTTATCCTAGATACATATACATGTCTCCTTGTGAGTTCCTTTATGGGATACCTTATAGGACTTAATTGAATTGGGACAAGTTAGATGATCATGCATTTTTTGGAATGGATATGTTTCAAGAGATCAAGTAATATATGATCTATGTCAAGTGTAGACTTAAGGAAACCAAGGATCATCAAAAGAGTTATGTCCATTCTAAGTGGTCAACAAACAAGAGTTATGAAGTGGGAGACCAAGCATTGTCAATGTTAGACCTTCCAAAAGTTCCTTTGGTTTGCAAAGAGAATAAATTTGTCACCATAGTTCATTGGGTCACTCGAGATTCTTGAGAGAATCGTACATGTTGCATATCATCTCAAGTTTTCATCCCATCTAAAAGTACCCTTGATGTGTTTCATGTTTCAATTCTTAAACTTTATATAAAAAATGCCTCACATGTTTTAAAGTTGGGTGAATTGTAGGTTTTTGAGGAAGGAAAAAATGAAAGTCAAACAACTCCATGTTTTGGACTAGAGAGTTCAATATCTCATAAGCTCACTGCTTGACCAGGTCAAGGTTTAGTGGGACCAATATAACTTAGGATCTACCACCAGGGAAGATGCATATGTGATGCATTGAGATTTTTGACATTTTTATAATAACTTTGGGGTGAAGTTTTTCAAAGAGGAGGCATAAATTTCCCCAATAATTTTGCATTATTTTTCTTATCATTGGTGGACTTAGCATTGATGGATTCAAATGGTGTGTTTTTGGTACATTGCTTTCATTTGAGTAATCACATGAGATATTTGGTCGGTTTGGTTTACCTTCATGGTCATAGACTTAATCTAAACGATTGATTAAATGTGTATGGTATGATGGGTTCCTTGTTAGTTATGGTTTATGTGTAGATAGGGATGGGTATGAAATTCAATTGTTGTTTCATGGCTAGAAGGTTTATTATGAGATAATGGAATAGTATGATAGGATGGCATTATGCATGTGCATGGCCATATCATGCATTATGAAATGAAACATAGTGTGTAATACTTGTATGATCTAAGTATCTATGGGTATGATATGCATCTAATGGTTAGATGAATGTGCACATTTTGGATAGTATACTCTATGATTTGAAATATGTTCTTGATGGTAGCAATATGATAGAGACATGGTGACAATAATTTGATACATGTGATTGGTGATTTAATACATGTGATTTATGATTGAATACATGTTATGAGATGATGTCTTGTTGTTATGATGTGAGTGAGAGCTTGACGAGATAGTTTTTCCATGGGCCTAGAGGGCCAACTTAGTGATATACCTCATTGGAGCCCATACCCACAAATCTCAATAAAAATACCATGATATGGGTTGGGGATAGTATATAACATTATCACCAATTATATACCAACTTGTTCTTACCCTTTCTGGAGTCAAGTGGAACACCAATGTCCAAAGACATGAAGAGATCTACCATCATAAGGATCCTAAAATATGGAGTGAGATCACCAAGAAAGTTAAAATGGGTGAATAAATAAAATAGCACTAGGAAGGGGAAAACTAGAAACTACATAAAAGATCATGATTATGTAAGACTGTTTATGTTGAGGATCATAGTTTAAATCGAATAATAGGAGGTGGGAAATGGGTAATCATGATAAACTAGGAGGTAGAAAACTAGTAACCAATACGGGGAAAATTGTAGCAAAGAGGGAGGGAACTAGTAACACAAGAAGTGGGAAACTGGTAATAGCAATGAGTAAAAGGAATATGTGTGATTGCATGTTTTTCTTGCATAATAACTAGGCATCTTTCATTTTGTGAATTGAAAACATGAAAAAGAGGAAAATAAGAAGCATGTAGCATCATAGGGGTAGGTTGACTTTCTTCTTCAACTTACATTATGAAAAACATGTAGGGGCATTGATTTATTGTTGAGTATTGGTGCATATGTAGGGTTTTTCTCTGGTGGCCACATGTCCACATCATAAGTTTTCACACTAGTACTATTATATTGAAAGTGTATTTTGTGTGATGAATTCACATCAAAATAAATAATTTGTGTGCATATAGTAATTCAATATTTAAAAAATAAATATTTAGATAAATGTGTACAACTACTATTAAATATTTAATAACTAAATATGTGCAAGTTTGTTTAAAGGGAAAATTTGAGTGCATGTGAATATAATTAATTAGTTGGATAATTTTTGGGAAATCACATTTATTTTAGAGAGGATTGCACACGTATTGTTATTGGAGTCGTGTGCATGATAAATAGAGATGATAACAATGATATTTGGGGTTAGGCATTCCTATTTGAGTTATGAGGAGAAGATTGGGAGTTTGTGGAGACCATTGGATGAGTTATCAAATTATGTGCTTGTGGAATATGGAGTTGAATTGAGAGGGAAGATTGGTATGGTATTAGTGATTGCGGACTTGGTGAACCTTCAACTCAAGGGTTGAGGGAATCAAGTTGGTTGGAGGTATTGTTCTTCTAAGTACACACTTCTTTTAAGCATATATTATTTAAACCTATTGTATTTATTTTTATTTAGAAAGCTATTTTGTATACAAGTTGATTCTTTTGGATAAACCTCCTTTAATTATTTACTAGATTGGATTTTAAAATTTAGAGATATTATATTTTTGTAACAAGGAAACATGTTAGAGATTATATAAATTAGTTCATCTTAAATTAAACATGAACCTTCTATTGATTAGTAGAATTAAATTCACTCATTAAACAAGTTTTAAAGATTTAAAAAAGCATCCAAGTAGGTTTTATTATTATCTAATCCTATATATAAACATGAACCTTCTATTGATTAGTAGAATTAAATTCACTCATTAAACAAGCTTTAAAGATTTAAAAAAACATCCAAGTAAGTTTTATTATTATCTAATCCTATATATTAGAGGTTATGAATTTGTGTTGCCTATATCAATTGGATTTCAATTATTATGCAAACCATAATAATATTAGTGAACCTAAATGAGTAAATTTTATTAACTTTGAGAATGTTGTTAATAAATTATTAAAAAGTTTAGTAATATTAGTTAACCTAAATAAGTAAATTTTATTAACTTCGAGAATATTATTAAGAAATTATTAAAAAAAATAATGAGGTGATTCAACCATAGATGAGGTTGTCACATAAGGCTCATTCTAATTACTAACATATCTCTTTGTAGATTCACAAAAGCCTCTTGTGAACTTTTATAAGTTCTCTCTAGTGCACAAGGGTTCTATTATGTAGAAAGCTCTTAAATAGGTGATGGTTGTTGGACATCAATATTTGATGATTCATCACACATATCCTAGGTTTAGTCGACCTACATCTGTGTAATGTTCCCAACCATTTGTTGTCCCAAATATGAGTTTTTTGGTTCCCAACTTTTGTCAAACAGTTTGGTTGTAAATCCAATTACCCTTGTAATAACCACTTCTATACTATTCTCCCAACTTTATTTTCATTTCCTAATTGGTGTTTAGTGACATACACATCATTACCCTTCTTTACCATACTTCATTTAGGTGGTTTTCCCAATATTTTATTTGTTGACATAATTATATCAACGCAATAAATAGGTGAAAATATCTGATGTAAATCTGATACAAAATTATATGGATCATGTAGAAGGCTCCAAACACTAAAGATATGAAACAAACCAACTCTAGAAACACTCCAAAGGGTACCCACAATAGATATCCTCCAAGAATGCAATCTACCACATGATAACCAAGCTACAAAGTGCCAATAATTCTCCCTGCTTCAATAATTTCTCCTAGCAAGAGAAAGGAGGATTAACCCACCAAGGAAATGGCCAATATATCCTCCAAATAGGCACCCCACCAGTATATAACTCAGCCACACTCTAATATATAAGATCTGGAACAAAGGGAAGAAACCCTTGATGAAGAGTGTGCTCTGCTAATAAATAAATATGGCCAAGAATTCACCCAGCTCTGCTAATAAATAAATTTGGCCAAGAATTCACCTAGCTCTGCTAATAAATAAATATGGCCATTGTAAATTCCCCAAAGTTCCAAGAAAAGTCGCTCTAGGGATGGCAAGTTCATTCAAAGTGAGATCTCTCCCAAATATCAATTGTAGAACTCAAATCGAACAACCTCAACCTGGATAGTGGGCCCCTCCTATAGAAAACCCTCCAATAGTGTGCCTCTCCTCAAAGACAATGGCTGAAGTAGATCTAAACTGAATAGAATGATGAGGGTGGAATATTTCACCACCTTGGTCAATCTTGGATCAAGAACAAAGGAATATTTCACCTCCTTGTTGATCTCTAGGGTTTGTTCACTCAAAACACTCAAGTTGCCAGAGCTTAGAGACACAAGTGAAAATTATCAATAACATCATGAAAGAATATGAGCCCCTGTCTCTCTTTTATACCCCTTTTCACCTTTTTCCCTTCAAGTGACTTTTAATTCATCTTTAATATTTTCTCATAAAATCACTTTATTAATTTAATGTACATTTTTACTCCAAAAAGTGATTAATTCTCCCCTATAACTTCTCCATCCACTTAAAGTCACTTTTATTCATCCTATCCTATAGATGTTTTCACCCCGGTTCCAAAAATATATTACACTAAGGTGTTTCTCCAAGAAACAAGCCCCAAATAACACCTTCAATGTAATTAATTAAATATGCTCAATAATAACCCAAATTTACGAAAATCGTCGGAATGCCATAGAACCAAGAGTGAATTGTGCAGAAATGATCATGATGATGAACGATGATGAATGGGCTAGCTTGGGCCCACAAAAATCCTCCAAAATTCTTGAGCTCATTGTTATCCTCATTTTAATCCTCTAGTCAGGATGACATAAACTCGTAAAGTCCCCTCTCACTGCAAGGCTGGGGAATCCAAAAATGGGAACATTAAAATATGGATACAGTTGATCGAGCGATTGAACAACACAGTACACTAGTCGGTCAAGTAATCGATGTTCTTGTTAGTTGGGAATTCCACCAATAATCGAATATATTCGGGTGGTGGATCAACCAACCCAACAATCCACTACGAGTTGGACGCACAGGTGGTTGGTTCGGGAATCCTTTTCGATTTGAATCGACAAAGATTATTTGGCAGAGTCAACTCTAACATATGACGATTACATCTGGACAAAATCTTCCACATTTTATGGGCATCAATTATATATTGATGCTATAGAAAGAAGACCCCTTGGGTCATTTTCATCAATGGCGATCGAGCGATCAAAATCCAATATGCACTATGATGTTTTGATCACAGTGTGCCTTGCTTCCAAATTTGTGTTCCTCTTTGATTATCTACAATACTATGTTCTTTGTTTCATGTCATGTTCCACCTTATTCACCAGCATGGTATCAAAGCTGATGGTTTAATACCTTGACCTGTTATTTACAAACCTTGTTGAGTTAGATATGTTGTGTGATTTACTCTGGGCCAGTGGTTTGTTGATTGGAACTTATTGAAAAGGACCAGTCTCTAACTAGATATCAAAGATGGCTTCAAAGTTTTGATCCTATTGTTCTTAATGGATCAAATTGTGTAGTTTGGGAACCGGATATGGAAACCCTACTGAAGAGAAAATTATTGTTGTAGTATATGAAGGTTGTGATTCCATATCCAACAGATGACCAAGCAAAGTTCATTATTGATGGCAAGAAGGATAAGGTCGTAGGAGTCATTATGACCTAAATCTCACGAGAGATTCGATTTCGCCTCAATGGAATTGATTGTCCTCATCAAGTCTAGAAGAATATGAAGTCGTTGTTCAACCAAGTTGACGAAAGACATTTCATGCAGTTAGAGAAAGAGTTGATCTCTCTATCCTCATTCCTTTGAGAGAATGGAGGACTATTTGGCATGTGTCAAGGAACTCTAGTTGAAATTGGGTGAATGTGGAAAGAACCATTTGAAGAAGGATGGAAAACTCATTGAGTTGGTCCTAATGAACTTGAGAACACCATTCGATGTGTTCATGTCAACTTTCTTCACCAACTGGAAAGCACACAAAGAAGAGAGAGTAGAGGCAGCCTCAGGTGGGTTTCAGCTGATTGAATCCAGAGGGAAGTGTAGCGTCATATAGAAGTTGGTGTACATTATTTTCATACATGTATGTGGGTGCCAATGGAGACAGGCACGTATATACGTGGGTAAACTGAAGGAAAGTTGCATACACCTCAAAAAGAATGTTGTTTAAGGGTCGTCGAGAGAAATAGATTTTGTCGGGTCTATCTCTAGTTGTATTTTTGTCAGTGGGACATTATCCCTTTTATGGGAGCCATGATTTGATCATAGTAAAAGCATATAGGTATTGGTTTTCCCTCTGGGGTTTTTCCAGGGGTTTCTACACAAAAATATTTGTCTTGTGTGCGATATTTTTGTTTCCTTGTATACGCCTCGGTTGCATGTTCAGTTGATTACTCAATTGCGCTTTAATTCAATAAGTGATTTATTTGGAATTAACTGTCGGGTGTTGGGTTGAGGAGAAATTTCAACAATTGTCACCATTGTCCTTTTTTTTTATAACCGAAACCTAAATTTGTATTCATTCAAAAGATGGTTGCACCGAAGCTAGCAATGATTACATTCTACAAAGTTCATAAATTGTAACATAACAATACATGCTTCTAGAGTAACAACTATAATCAATAACACCTCCTCCAAATAGAAGTTCCACATATTTCTACTAGTGGCATGCTTAACATATTGGAAACAAAATACAAACAAATTGAAAAAAACAATCAAATTCAGGCAGAAATGGACACTTCCTTGTTCTTCCTACCCCTTGTCTGAATAGGGGTAGCTTGAGCCTTCAATATCCATTCGAACATGGTTTTGATGGATTGTTTCATCTTCCACAATCCCTACTTGAAACAAGGTCCTAATGCCATGATTATTGGAGATAAAGGAAAGTGAGTCCATATGCTGGTAGAGAACCAAAGAACGGAGTCTATTACACTCAATCTCCAGGGAGTCAATTCATTGTTTCTGAAAAGGAGGAAACTCATAATGTTACAATTATGTGTGGTGCTCGCCTACTCGAGCTCAGTAATTTTGGTGGAAATTAGCATTAGTTCACTATTGTTGGTGTGTCTTGTGTCTTCATGTCTGTGGAAAACCCATCTAACCTCTTTAATTTCATTGTTTTCCATGACTTCCCTAGTTATTCCTTCCACACTTACAAGTCAAGGAACAAACTATATGGGCATGATAAGACTATTGACCAATTAACCAAAATAAAATTAACCAAACTGAAAGTCCAATTTCCAAACCACTTAAAGAAAAGAAACTCTAAAATTAACCTTCTTGATTTCAAGTTGAAAATTCAAATATATCAAAGACAAAGAAACCTAGAGAGAAAACCCAAGAGACCAATGCATTCCTATCCAAAGCATAGTAATTTACCAACATTGGAATCCCAACTCGACCCGAAACCACAACCCCTAGACAACTCTGAACAAAACTTTTCCCTTTGAAAAAATTTGTGTATCCACTCCAAAACTCAAAATGCTCCACTAATAGAACACTAAATTCGTTGTCAATTTCTAGAACTAGCAAAACCCAAGTCGAATAGCCTAGGAAACATACCAAAGAGGAGCATAGGGTTGACGTTGTCCCATATTTCATGCAAGAATTAAAACCTGCACATTAATTTAACATGGATGAGGCCTGCCAAACCATATGGGAATGAGGAGTAGGCCACCTCATACCATCCTTTCCTATACACTTTCTGTTGTTGATTAATGAATCATGCATGTTGGATGGAGTGCCAATTAATGTCCACTAGAAAATGAATTATGGGATTAAGTTATAGCTTAACTCCCCATTTTTGTTCAGAATGCTTGGGCCTAAGGAGGAGGAAACCTTTACCCAATGATATTCTTCTCCATTCAATTCCATATTGATGTGGTAGAATAAGACCTAATCAAAATGCGGTAAGATTCATTTGATTCAAGAGATTATTGATTTTAATTTGGTCCCCCCTAGGCTAGCTAGAGAAACCATTTCTTTGATAATCATCCTTGAGTCCCCAAATACTATCATAGACTTGAAACCTTCATCGTTTACAATGGAGAGACCACAACACAACGATTAATCCTCAACTAAATTATTTGAGACATTCCCAAGACCCTAGGAATAATAAAAAAGCTTGTTTCCTTTGATATTTTGAAGATTCCCTCCTGCACTTGCCACCCCCGGCCACCATTGTCCTTGCAAAGATGTTGCATAAGTAAAATTAAGGAATCTATCTGTAAAATTAAAAACCAACGTATATCCATATTAACATTAGATCTATCAAGGGTTGAGAGAGATCAAATACCTTGAGATGTAAATTTTTTTATCATTTAAGATGGACCTTGGTTGGTTGTAGTCTCACTCAACTTTGCAGAACTCAAAACTCACAACTTATGGAAATATAGATATGTAAAATTACAATTTTGATCATTTTTAATATATTTATATTTGAATTGTAACTACATTCATATTTAAATATTTCTATTTATGTGTAAATTTGATATCTCTCTATATTGTGTGTACACAACAAATCTCTCTCTCTCTCTCTCTCTCTCTCTCTCTCTCTCTCTCTCTCTCT
>ML776641.1:654412-692289 GCA_009831015.1 Picea engelmannii
AGAGAGAGAGAGAGAGAGAGAGAGAGAGACCAAATTTACACAAATACAGGTTGGTTTACGTTATGGTAAGCTCTAATGCCCATAAATATGACATACTTAGTCAAACTTTGAGCTTAAAAGGGTCTAGAATATTTATAAATGAAGACCTCATTCCAGAAGATCAAGCTAAATTAAGGAAGGAGGTTCAAAAGGTAAAGGAAGCCAGAAAAGAAGGAAATGGCCAATAATTAGGATTTGAAAAGCTATTATTAGGGATAGAGACCAAAAAGATGACAAAAAATAGTAATTTGAGACACTTTGGATCCTTTCTTGGAACTATTAGGGTTTTTCCTCAAACAAAGGGCCTATATTAAGTCGAAACCCAAGTGAAATTAATATTATTTTTATGTTTGAAACTTGGGAGCATTTGGAATCTAAGGTCCCTAACATAGAAGGATTTATTTTGTGGTCGGTGTGGAACAAGAAATCATCCTGTAGAGGGATTGGAGGAATAACTTGTTACATCAGAACAGACATCTCTCCTCACATTCATATTCATACAAAAAATCCTCTCAATTAGTTCATTTGGATGGAGATTTCATATATTAATGCTAAGAATAGGTATATAGCAATTTGTTATTTCACACCTATTAATTCTACCTTTTTATACAAAAAAACAATCTAGACAAAAATTGCCCCTATAAAAGCTTAGAACAAGATATTTATAGTCTGAGAAATGAAGGTAGTGTCCTCTTTCTAGGAGACTTTAATGCTAGAACTGCAACTAATCAAGTTATTATCTTAAGCAACGATTCCAACCCTAATCCTCTATGTCTAGACAAGGACCTCGTTTTAGCTAATAAATAAAAGAGAAATCTGGAAGACTTGACTGAGAATTTGAATGGGTGTCGAGATAATCAAGTTTTGCAATTCTCAAAATCTAATCATTTGCAATGGTCTAATGAAGTGGTTGAAATCTAACAAGATGACCTATATCCATGGGATAGGTAGAAGTGTTGTGGATTATGTGATTTTAGATATCCATGTTTACAACCAAATAGTAAATCTTGACTTTTTAAATGACCGTGAGAGTGACTCTGACCATAGACCTTTAACCCTAACTCTAAACTTTATCCTACACAAAAACCCCCTTGAAGATAACTCTGATAACCAAAGACACTTTTTTTTTGACAAAAATAAAGTTGATCTCTTCTTAAAGGACTTAAACACAATTAAATATTATATCATATAAGAACAATATTAAAGACATCTATCATAATTTTACAATAACCCTCTCTACCTCCATAAAATATTTCTCTATCGAAGTGTTGTGTAAAAAGAAGAATAAAATTTTCAACGTTTGGTATGATAATGAGTGTAAACTTGCTATAAAGTCTATTATGGATGTCTTTAATGAGTCCTTGAAATTTGATAAGATTAATATATACAAAGCCCTAATAAAAAGGAAAAACGAGCACTACATAAATAAAAATCAAGAGAGTCTTTTGCACCTATCTAAGCTAGATCCAAAGAAATTTTGGAGGAATATTTTGACTCGTAAAACTAAAGAAAATGATATGATTACCTTGATAAAATGGTATTTCTACCTTAAAAATATTTATGAAACTCATAATGTCTTGGAAAACATTCCAAAAAGTTTCTACAGAAGATGAAGTTTTTTCTCTAGAAAATATAAATTTTTGGGTTAAGCGACTCACAAACGGGAAAGCTAAGGACATCGAAGGCTACCAAGCTGAAATATTAAAAAATGGAGGTCCTATTCTGATCCCTCACATACACAAGCTCTTCAATTTAGCAGTCAAGTAGAGCTTCCCTAAACCCTAGACTCAAAGCCTAATTGTACCTATTTTTAAAAATGGGGATAAAAGGAATCCCTCCAATTATAGGACCATTATGATTAGTCTCATTTTATCCAAGCTATATGGAAGTGTTTCAGAAAATAAGATAAGCATATGGCTAGAAATCCATGGAAAAAGAGATAAAGGCAGGTCGTTTTTAGAGGTTATCATTCAATCGTGGACCGCTTGTCACACTCAGGATCATTGCAAAGGAGTTTCATAACAATAAAACCAATCTCCTTTGTTGTTTCATTGACTTTAGGAAATCTTTTGACATTGTGTCAGCTAGGACCAACCTTTGGAATAGGTTAGAAGAGATCAAATTTCCCTCCAGGATGTCAGTTGTTGTGGTAAGGTTGTATGAGAATGTTATTTCTAAGTTTAGGAGCGCGAAGATTTGGTCAAAAGAAATTAATTTCAAAATAGGAGTCAAGCAAGGTAGTCCCCTATCCCCTACCCTATTTGGCATATACATTGACAAGTTAGAAGCTTGTCTAGAAGCTACAGGTAGTGTTGGACCAACTCTTGCTAGTATAGTCTTAATCCTTCTTCTCTATGTTGATGATATTGTTCTTATGGCAAGCAATCCCTATGACCTCAATAAGAAACTTACAATCCTCGAGGACTTTTACTCTAGTATAGGAATGACTGTAAACATTGACAAAACAAATGTTATAATAATTAAATCCAACAAGATCACCTATGATACTTTCATATATGAAAACAATAGCTTGGATGAAGTGCCTTCATACAAGTATCTTGGAATTGATATTCATCACAAACTCAATTAGAACTATAGCATTGAGAAAAGGATAAATGGAGGGTGAAAGCATATTATGGGCTTGAAAATAATTGTAAATTAGTAGACCTTTGGCTATGGGATGATAAAAATATCCTCTTTGAGACTCTTGTCATTGTTATTATCTTGTATAAATGTGAAATTTGGGGATGTAGTATCTCTCAAAAATCCTAGAGAAAAATAGAACAGATACAAAAGAATATCATAACTTACAATCTCAAAATTAAAGGCAATACACCCTATCAATCCTCCTTGTAGAAGCTAGCCTTTCCCCCATTGAGAGCACGTCTATGATTAGGTACTTAATGTACAAGAAAAAGATAAACATCATGGATGAAAATAGGCAACCCAAAATTGCTTCATACTCTATCCAAAATCACCAACGGCTCAAGCAGAGATGGCATAATGATGTCAAGTCTTGGCTAAATCATTGTGGAATAAAAAAAGAATTTATCCTGCAAAATATTGATAATATTAAAAATGTTGTCCAAGCTAAATTTGAGGAGAATATATAGTGCAATAAATAATTAGAGGATAAAAGAAAATTAAAATATTATAAGGAGGTGATTAACCCTAAACTTGAAGATCAAAAGTATCTCTCTGTTTTGACTAGCCTAAAAAGGAGAATCAATATTGCTAAAATAAGAACTAATTCTCATGGGCTGCATAGTAAAACTGGGTGTTGGACAATCCACAAAACACCATGGCATGAAAGAATTTGTAACCTTTGTGACACCAAGAGGGTTGAATATGAAAATCATGACTTTCTCCTTGCATATACCCAAATTATATCTCAATTTCAAAATATTTGTCACAATACTGACCTCCCTAACCTTCTAAGTCATCAAAACTATATTGATCTTGGAATGTTTCTCCTAATGTTTTTTGAGCATTGAAATAACATTTTAAACAATTCCAAGTAATCTCTTACCTTTCTTAAGGTCTGATAGACAAATTTTGGTCTCAGTGGACGTTACCCATCATCATCATATGGGTATGGGTATGATAGTGAACACTAACAAAATAAAGGTTATGATAATCAAATCCTAAAGGATCACTTATGCCAATTTTTTGTATGACAATAACAACTTAGAGGAAGTTACTTCATACAAATATCTTGTATTCCACCTTCAGCACAATCTTAACTCGAACTATAGCATTGAGAAAAGGATAAATGGAGGGTGGAAATCCTATTTTGGCCTTGAAAACAATTGCAAATTAGAAAACTTCTAGTTGTGGGAAAAAATAAACTCCTCTTTGATACTCTCTCCACTCTTGTTATCTTAAATGGATGTGAAGTTTGGGGTTGCACCATCTCTAGAGAATAGTGGAAGAAGATCAAGAAAATCCATTAGCCTTTTATAATTTATATTATTAAAATTAAAAGCAATACAACATATCTATTATTCTAATAGAAATTGGTCTTTCCCCCATTATACATATGGTTGTGGCTAGGTACCTAATGTACAAGAAAAAAAAAAACTAACATGAAAGATGAGATGCTTCCTAAGATTTCCTCAAAATCCAATGAAAACCACTTGTAATTGAAGAGGGGCTAACATAAGTATACCAATTCTTGGATAATCATTAGTGAATGAAGGAGGAGGTCGCTCTATAAAACATGGATACCATTTTTTCATAATAATGGTTATAATTTTGTATTAAAATGAGTTGTGGCCATATTGTACAGCATGAAAATAGAAAAATGATATAGATGTACCACAATCTAGAGTCAATAACATACTATTTTCCATCCAAAATTTTATTGCTCCGCCTACTTTAACCCAACAAAAATTTCCCTGGTAGATAAATTTCCTTACAGATTGAGATAAAACTGCAGCGACTCCAAAAAACATAACACTATTTAAAATTAGAAGAAAAATGATATATTCTACCCTTTTAGGCCCACCTAGGAGTCCATGGTTGGTTCCTCGATGTTTCTATCATCTTCCATTTGATCCACATTATTGTGAATGTCAAAAGAAGATTATGTCTTCATAGCAAAGGGATCGACTTGCATGTCTATAGTACAAGCTTAAGAAAAATCATTAGTCACAGGGTCCCCAAGATCAGTAATCAAAAGGAAAGAGGGTAGACCAGTTATCACAAAAGGTCTAGATAGGATATGATCCTATTAACCCAATCATTCAATTTCCCCAACCTAACATCCATCTCCAAATATTTTCAGCAATAAATAACCCTAGACATAGAAAATTCCTTCATTGACTCTCTAAGTTATTAGACCTGAGTAATATGCATACACATGTAATGAAATCTAATCGATCTAAACTCCTACATCAAGAATCAATAGATTCAATAAATCAAAGAGATAAGAGACAAGAGAGACAAAAGAGACAATATTTACGTGGTAAAACCCCAATGTGGGGAAACATCCACAAAATTTGTTCTTCGGGAAAACTACAATATTACAAGAGAGGGCATCCCCACATGAATGATTTGGCCTAATGACCCATAAGGTATAAGAGAAATATCAATACCATAAACCATTTACTCTCTCACACACTCTTGCACTCCTAAAGGGCCTCCTTCACCTCTATTATATATAAGAGAGTGAAAGGAGAACAATTCCCATAATGCATGTGGAATAAACCATTTTTACAATATAGAGAGTTATTGAAGTATACCATTAAAAAATTCCTTAGCCATGTAATCTAAGACCACTAGGCAATCATTAACACATTCTAACATTCCCCTTAATGATGACTATAGGGATAGAATTACAGTTGGAGTTGTGTTACATGCCAATATGAGATCTCACCAGTTTAATGATGCCTCATTGTGTGTGAAAATCCCTCATGATGATAGGATATACAATGGTAAATGGTGACCACTAAACAAACATTACATGATGGTTTTAATCTAAATATGAAGATGTCATTACATTATATTCCCCCTTAATGACAACTTCAAATATCTTGGATAAGTGGAAAAGATAACTTCAAGCTTTGTTGTTGTCAGAGATAAGATGTTGAGTGGAACAATGTATAAAACCATTCATATGATACAATTGGATCCTCAATAAGGTGCAAGGATAAGACACTTTCTACCATCAAGAATCAATGAAAAATGACCAACAACCAGGTTCTCAATAAGGTGCAAGGAGAAGACACTTGCTACCATCAAGAAATAATGCAATGACCAGCAATGACAACATCGATATGTTAATGATGAAGTGCCGATAAAATAAAAAATAGAGTAGTAATTTGCATAACCAATATGTCTCCAGACTCTTTACCCACACCGGTGAGAAATAAGTGAAGCAAGCAAAGAGAAAAATGTAAAACAAGATAAACGACATGAATTACCAAGGAAATTCCACAACGTGTCAAAGAATGCATGAATGAACGTAGAAGATGAAGTGAAAGGTGATCCAACAAGATAAAAGTGTCTATGACCAACTAAAGTGCTTCAATCAAGAAATTGAACATGATCTCACAATGATCATCAATCTCAACAAGTGCTCAAATATGCACCACGTGCAATTAAAAACGGTCTCCCATCATAAATACATAGTGCTAAGAAAAGCACCAAATTTCTACCATCAAGAAATTATCTCAGATATAGTGGTAAAAAACCAACATGTTGTTGCAAACAATGATCCAATGCTTTGGGTGCACAACGATCCAAGGGCCAAGGCTACGTTGTAGATTTGACTATATGGAGGTTGCTGCAAAAGTAGATCAAAGATCCACATGTGATGATGCCTTGAAACAAGAAATGAACCAAAGAGATGATCCGCTAGTACCAAATCTTGGATAAGCAAAGAAAAACCCTCATTGCAGCAATGAGAGAAAGAACTAGTTGTAGACCATAATGGAAAGGATGTATATCTTTGTGAAGAACCCCCCCTTCCCCCCATACGCAAAATCAATCTCAAGCATAAAGAAAATGAGCCATGAGATTAACAATGCTCATATCCACTTGCTCCACATATGTGTAAAGTGACGAAAAAGGGTGGCAGAGATTGCATGACTCGAAAGTGGTTGCCACTTGATGATTGTGTGAACGTACTGAGGAAATATGGGACTGTGTCGAAATGTCGAGGTGGATGGCCTCTGGAGACAATTGGTAACATGGCTTGATCAACAGAAATGTGAACAACAATTGGGGTCGAATCGCAGTGGTCATCTCTCCCAAAATAGTCATTCCATTAGTTCCATTAAAGGGAGCATGTTAGCACTAGAAATTACCCTTAGACTACTAGAAGGATAAGCCCAGTACCCATTTGAAATTTAGGATTGAATGATCAAAATAGGTTTGGTAGGTGGATCAACTAGACTAATCAAGAAAGGAGATGGAAGCAAATTATAGATCAATGAGCTACCATTGGGAATGGAGTCAAATAAACACCCTAAAGTTAGAAGACAATTGAAAATCATATCATACAAATAACTAATATGATGGCAGATTGAAGAAAGAAGAAGTTAACATAAAATAGATCATCCATGGAACATAGATCTTCTTTGCAACATGAATGTGAGGTACTTGAACAAAAACAATGATTCATAGGCAAGTTACAACAAACCCTTTGTTGCTTCAAGAATCTATAAATCAAAGATAACCATTGATCCTCAAAATCTACAATTTATTCAAGCAAGATGGAAATGCAGATGAACAACAAAGAAATCACAATCTAATATACAAATCTCAAGAATATTCAATGCCATGAATGTTTACAAAACATGAATGCCCTCAGGCTTACAAATGAGCACACACACATGTTTCTGCTTCCTAAGGTCCTTCTTGGGTCTCTAGACCGAACCTTTTCTCTTTCAAACAATCTCCAAAATATAGCCTCTCATTATCCCCTAATCTTAGGAGTTTGGTATCTTCATTTTTCTAATAATAGCAAGGAGTTACAAAATATATGATTAAATCTTAACTGAGCCCCTAATCTCTAGGGTTTTGTTTCTAGACTAATTAATGCATGCACATCACATCAAATCTATAAGATTTGATGGAAAAACACTTGTCCCTCTCTTCCACTCTCGTCCACTTGATGATTTGGGGAGGTTTATTCCAACTGGCAATCTAATGAGCACTAATCATGGTTGACTGTGCAGTTTTGCAGCATGCTTGATGGGAATTCGTTGTGAAAACTATGTTTCAACATTTTTTGTAGTGTATTATGTATTCGTTGTCTTCATTCTTAAATTGATCTGAATATAACTGCCACATTAGACCGCCTAAGTTACCTATTGTTTCTTTAGCAACCACAATTGTTCTATGCCCCTTCTGCATGTTGTATCTTCTGACCCTTCTCCATGAGAAACTCAACAAAGTTTGTTGTTATCATGCTTGAACAAAGGAACCCCTTCTGAGTGTTAGATAGAGAACTTGCTCTTAGCATCAAAATAGGCATATATTTCCAGATGTTTAAATAGAACCCCATAGGTAGACATACGCAACACTCACAAATGATTGTTGGTAAGAAAAGATACACAAAGCTCCAAAGGAATACAACTATGAAGAGCAGGCATGTGTATGTTTCATTTTGGCAATGTAGTTAGGGGAAAATCAAGCTCTTTGATATCATCATTGTTTTCCATGTTTTCCACAAAAGGAATCTATTTCATCGATAAAAATTATTGGAGTAGCAGAGTCTCGAACCATTCGATGAGATGTCTATATATCACACTGCACTGGTGGGCTTTCTTTCTGCAATTTGAACTGCCAGGACTAACACTCATTGTTCTTGATCCCAAAATGCATGTACAACAAATAACATAACTAACATCATGCCTTTTCATTATCATCTGGCCCAAAAACTTTAGGTTTTTGAAAGAAAAAAAATTCCTAGGCTACGCTAGGAAAACTAATTCAAATATGGGAAAATGGAAGCCAATTTTGATGAACCAATAGTCGATCTTAACAAACTCATGTATTATGAAGATAATGGTGAGGTTGGATTTGCAGAAAAAGGCTCAGAAAAGGTGAGATCTGCTAAGATCTAGTGAAAACCAAATTGGTTTTCTGGATTAAAAAAAAAAAGGCAAATCCACAAGAGAAAGGGGCCCAAACAAACAAATCTATTGAAACCTGATGTAAAATATTCAAAAAAGAATTTTTGCAAGGAGAAAAATCTTGGCAAATGGCTTTGATACCATGTTAGATCGAATAAATATGCATACACATATAATGATATCTAACTGATCTAAACTCCTACACCAAGCATCAATAAATTCAATAAATCAAAGAGACAAGAGAGACAAGATTTATGTGGTAAAACCCCAATGTGGGCAAACATCCATGGAAGTTGGTATTTGTATTCTTCAGGAAAACTCCAATATTACAAGAGAGGGAATCCCTATAAGTTTTAAACCTATGAAGTAAATAAATGCATACAGATTCTTAAGAAAAACATAAATTAATCAATGGCTCATACACATAGTACACAGAGATTTACGTTGGAAACCCTTAACCAGGAGAAAACCATCTTTCCTTAGTGTCGCACCTCTCAAATATTCGTTGTATTAATTTCACCACTCATAATACAATATATACACAATATTTTAGGTATTTTGCAGCTACCAAAACCCTAATCCCTTAATCTGGGATTAATTTAGAAGATCACTAAAAATAGCAGTCATCAAATCTGACGTGCCCCAACACACACATGCAAAGAATATAACACCTACCCAACATTCTCCCACTTGTGTTTTCTTTGCATATAGGGTGTCACATGATTACATAATCAATAATCTAGGGTAGCAATGCCCATTATTTCTCTACACCAAGAGAATTTCTCGGAGCTCACTGACTTTTTCAATGAATCTACAACATTCTTCAAACTATCAACCTTCTCCAACAACACCTTCTTGTCTTCAACCATGTCTATCACAAATTGATACTCAACATCAATATTTTTTGTCTTTGAATGATAAGTTGGGTTCGTTGCCAGGAATATTGCACTCTCACTGTCACAATCTAACCTTATTGAATTTTGTACCAATCCAATACCTAAACACAATATTTGTAACCATATTGCTTCCCTACATGCATGAGTGGCTTCCATGTATTCAACTTTTGTAGTTGAGAGTGTCACTACAGCTTGTCTTTTTCTCATCCAACTGATTGCTCCTCCAAATAGGTTAAACACATACCCACTTGTAGATCTTTTGTGATCCATATCTCCAGCCCAGTCTGCATCAACAAACCCATGTATGTTCAACACTCTGTCCAATCTTGGTCTTCCTTGGTAGCACAATCCATAACTAGAAGTGCCACACAAATACCTGAAAACCCTATTTATTGTTGTCCAATGCTCCTTCCCTTGTTTTGACATATACCTTCTCAAAACTCCAATTTCATGTGCAATGTTTGGTCTAGTACATAGCACTGCATACATCAAATTGCCAATTGCACTAGCATACAGAACATGGGACATGTCCTCTTCATCTTCATGGGTCTTGGGACACTAATCTGCATATAACTTTACACATACAAGAATAGGAACCTTGACCAGTTTACTTTCTTGCATATTAAACCTCTGTAATATCGTCTCAACATATTTTCTCTTATTCAACCAGAGTATCCTATTTGCATGATCTCTTTTAATCTCCATTCCCATAATAAAGTTAGCAGCACCAAGATCCTTCATGTCAAATTTGGAGGATAGTTGTGATTTCACCTCCTTGATAACATCCATGTTATTTCCTACCAGCAACATGTCATCAACATACAACACTACATAAATGAAGTGACTACCAACCTACTTGGAATATACACAGTGATCATCCATGCTTCTCACAAATCCCAGTTCAAGGATGTATGTGTCAAACTTGTGGTACCATATCCTAGGAGATTGCCTCATACCATATAGTGACTTCTTTAGTTTACATACCAACTCTTTATTTCCCTTGATTGCAAAACCTTTTGGATGCTTCATGTAGATTTCTTCTTCTAGATCCCCATGTAGGAATGTTGTTTTTACATTTGTTTGTTCTACTTCAAAATCAAAAGCAACAACAACATATAAAAGAAATCTAATTGATGTTAACTTGGAAAAAGAAGAAAAAAAATCACCAAACTCGATTCCCTCTACCTCAGAATAACCTTTTTATACTAACCGAGATTTGTATTTCTCCACTCTGCCTTCTTCATTTAACTTCTTCTTAAAAACCCATTTGTTTCCAATGGCATTTCTTCCAATTGACAAATCAACTAGATCCCATGATTCATTCTTATCCAAGGCATCCATCTTGTTATCACATAGGGTTTTCAAGAGTCATATGGGCCTGTTGTGAATACCTAGGTCTATATCCTTTCCCTGTCTCTCTCTCTTTCGTGGGTTGTGTCTTTAAATTTTCCCTTCGACTGGTAAAGTCGGTTTTTTTTGCCCCTTTTTTATTACAGGACCTGGTTTCCCTTGATGTCTTACCTAAAAAGGTCTCGGCCCAAAGCCTTTCTGTTTTTCTCTAAAGATGAACACCGATCTCCTTTTTTTTTAATCACTCATCCTTTCTCGAGCCCCCATCCATTCGTCCAAGTCTTTGTTTACACGCTCAAGGCGCAACTCTCAAAGTGGTCTTTTCTGGACTCAAATCAAGCAAAAAGGCAGGTTCAGCTTTCAACGGCGGGAATTCCATGTGGAGTTCAGATTAGCAGCTCACGGGCGTTTGAAATATTAAAGTTGCGTGAAGTATAGCTCCAGAGAAAATCCCCAAAGAGAGTTTCAGTCATAGATCTTAAAGGGGGGCTGGTGGCATCCGATCCAAGTGTTCAGGGAAATTATCTTTGGGAGTTTTGTAATGAGAAGTACATGAAAGTCCCAAAGTACCGAAGTCCCGAAATGTCGAAGGCCCAAAGTGTCGAAGCGTCGAAGTCCCGAAGTCTTGAAATGTCGAAGGCCCGAAGTGTTGAAGACGTTGAAGTCCCGAAGTGAATTTGGACCATCCATTGGCAGGGACACGCGGCAATAGATCATTCACTTCGAAGTTTTTCCTCCGGGAGATTTTTCATGTTTCACATTCAGAGCACTTGAAGCCTGAAGGACCAAAGTATTTTTCAACCATTTGATCCAGGAAGACACACGTCAATTTGAGTGTTGATTTTCCAGGAGTCCGGAGACCCAGAGGAGATATCAGTCATCGATCTGTGAGGGCCATGTGTTAATAGATATCCAGCTCCAGGTAAAATCGTTGAAGGAAAGAGAGGTTTGAGATTTGATTTTCCCGAAGTCCAGACCCACGAAGGGATCTCAACCACCAATCTCTAGAGGCCACGCATCATCAGATCCTTAACTCTGGATTTTTTGCTTCGAGGTAAAAATAAGTTTGAGATTTGATTTTCCTGGAGCCCAAAGACCCAAAGGAGATCTTAGCCATCAGTCTGCAATAGCCATGCGTCATCAGATCGCCAGCTCCGTGTAAAAGAACTGAAGGTAAGAGAGGTTTGAGATTTGATTTTCCCAAATTCTGGAGGTCTGAAGTAATTCTCAGTTGTTCGATTCAAGAGGACACGCATTTTCAGATCCATAGGTCCAGGTAAAATCACTGAAGGCAGAGGAGGTTTGAGATTTGAAAGGTCTGAAGCTCGAATCATGAAGCAAATCGTGGTCGTCGGTTTGAGAAGGTGTATATTCGATCTGTCATTCTAAAAGTGCCATATTTGAGCCATCGATCAAAGGGCCTCATCGTAGATTTCAATATTAGTGGTCACGCTCCATTGTGGGGTTTGAAGGTGCTTGAGTTTTAAAATTTTGAAGACGGGTCGCAATCAGAACCATGGTTTTGAGAAGGGAACAGGTGCTAGGTCGTTGTGAATTGTGGGGACAAAAGAAGTTTGTTTCCAAACCACTCTTGGTCACACCCACAATCACATGTTTGCACGAGGTCGTAGCCCTAGGTCACATCTATGAAGGAGCCAAAGGAAAAGGTAGCGCCCTCCTCCAAGGCACAGTTTTAGCGTACCTCAAAGTTGGTGGGTGATTAAACTTGGCAGTGGAGCTAAATCTAGAAGGTGCACCCAGATCTCAGATCAGGACCAAATCTATGGCCACAGTTCATTGCAGGGACGCAACATGCTCGGGCAATAATTTTCGTGAGCGGTCTCACAATTGAAACCATGGTAAGGCAAAAGTAATATGTGGCGGAAGGTGGTGAATTGCGGGATCAAAAGTGGTGTGATTCCAAACCGCTTTTGACGGTCCCGCAATCACGTGCTCATATAGCGTCCTATCCAATAGCAGAAAGTGGTCACCCCCTGAGCATTAAGTCTCATTGTGATCCCGAGAGGAGGCAGTTAATGAAAATAGAGTTGGTGGTTGAACCTTGGCTCACTCCATAAATGGAAGGCATGGAAGGCCCAGCCATGGGGACTGAATCATCAGCCCGTGGTACCTCTGTGGATGGATTTTCCTGCAGACCCATGTCGATCTGAGCTCGCATCTGATAGAGGGATACATGCGCAGTTTGACAAAAGATTGCTCAGATACAATGTTTTGAATGTAGTGATCAAATCACACTCCTGATAGTCAAGGACTGCTCTGAGTATAAATAAGTATTTTTGATATTTTTTTAAGGTCGTCAATTGGTTGAGCAGAGATCCCTATTTTGTAATTCTTTGATGCCAGAACTATTCTCTGGTTATGTATCGCATTTGAGACTTTCACATTAATGGAAGTCGGCCTCTTTTCATCTCTCTGTAAAAACTGTGCTAAAACACTCGGGCATGGAGGATCCAGTCGAGGGTTGTAGTTTTATTGTAATGTAGGTTTGATTACAATATCTTTTTGACTAGTTTTAGTCAGCTTCCATGTTATCTTTTTCCCTCTTACGCTGAATGGCTTGGGCATGGAGGATCCAGTCGAGTTTTCGTAGCTGCATTGTGATGTAGGTTTGATCATTTTGCTATTGTGACTATGTTGTTTGGACATATTTCAGTGTTTGAAGCTTGAGCTCAAGAACACTTTTGAGTCCGAGTTTTTCTTCACCAAGCTGTTATAAAGCCTAATGCCCGTAGCAGTCTTGTTCATCTCTCTCTCACTAATTCTTCCGTATGCTCGTCTTTAAAGTCAATTCACTGACTGAAGTTAAAGAGGCCCTCACCTCCGTATGCATTACTTGTCAATTTCTGTGTTGACATCATTCACGTATTGAGTTTTCCCCATTTGACCTCCATTCATAAATCAAACATCCACCAAACATTCAGATGGGTGATGGGCTTATCCTCCCACAATCTAAGGGTGACACTCAGTGCTAACATTCATGGCATCATTGTCGGGGAACGATTTGAAGACGTTTCCCTGGGATAGAAAGACAAAGAAATTACAATTATGAAGGTGCATCATAAATTAGTACCTTGAAGATTGAAACTTGCACCTACTGACTCCATGGTTTTAGTTGTGGATCTGAAAATCAGACGCACGAGGTCTACTTTGCAGCAGGCTCTAGAAACACCTGAAGCTAACCCAGATAAGATTATCAAGAAAGAAAAGCTTTCTTGTGAAGGCTTTTAGTTGCTTTCCTCGATTGAAAAGCTTCATGGGATGAACGACATTTCAGAGATCTAGTTTTAGATGGTGAACTAATGTTGGATACATTATTCTAACGGCTCATCTTTCACCATGGCGACTCCACTGGTTTGAAATGGAAAATATTTTAGCTCAGAGGTATGCCTTCTGTTTTTTTTCGAAAATAGTTGGTTTCCCTAATCCACTGCCTGATAAAGATGAATGGGAAGGAAGCCTTCCTAAATTTTGAGGAAAAGAGTGGGAAGTACCAGCTGAGCATTTGATGGACTTTCATGAATTTATTCATCGACTTCATATCATGCATGAAGATTTTCAAATTAAGCTTTTCAAGCATTCATTACAGGGGATTTCTCATGATTGGTGCCGATCCCTTCTCATTGCAAGCATCAAATCTTTGGCATGTTTTCATGCAGCTTTCAATTCATTTTGTAAATATTTTTTCTCAGCTGAGTGTCTTTATGAAAACCGTTGTGATGAGTTTTCTTTATTTTATAAAGATTCAGCCTATAACAAAGACCAGATTTGTGATGAAGCATTTATTGTGGAAGAAATTATTTGCCATGAAGATCATGAGGTGTTGAATGATAGTCATTATGATATAAATAAAATAGAAATGACTGGCATTGTATCAGATGTATTTGTTATTTTAAGCATTCATGAAGATCAACATGTCTCTTCTGAATATTCCAATGTTGAAGAGTAGGTGTATTCTGCAGTAGATATTTCTCCTGACTGCGAAGCTGAGATAGATGATAAGCTAGTGATCGAAGCTAGGGAGGATTCCTCTATATTTTTTCCTAGATTTTCATAATTGGAGGTAGATTTTTCTTGTTTCTCTTATGAAGGAAATGCAGAGGATATTCTGGCTCATGAGACAGATGTTTTTGGTAGCCCTGCTTATGATGAAGAATTTATTTCAGGTACTGACCAAGAACAACCAACTTTTGATTAATATCCCAGTGAAGATGAGGAAGAGAAGAGCTTTTCCATGGTTCATGTATATGATGATTATGAATTTGATCCTTGGAAGAGCCATGAAGGAGAAATGGAAGAGCTAAGTGTGTGGTTTATCTCCTGTTCAGAGCCTGTAAATGAGAAGATATCACCTGGGATTATCCAACCCGCATCAATTCTCCACCCACATGTACACTCTGAGAACATCAAACGACGGGTGAGCAACAATGAAGGACAGGAGGTAATTTCTTACCAGTTGAGCTTTCCTTATTATAAATTTTGTGACCTTGTGGGGTTATATATGGAGATGTGTTTTCCAAAAGCATTGGAGCCTACAAAAGTATTCATCTTATCATCATTTAGGGGTATTGTCAGTGTTCCATGACATGTTTTCCTTATGTTTTCATACTTCCTTTACCTTTTGTAGACCATTTACAGTCTGGGTGGCTATGGTGGAAGTTTGCTTTCACCTAGCGCGTTGTAAAAGTCAGTTAGCCTAGGATTGTACATAAATAATATCTTTCTGGAGCCCATGTGTTTGTTTTTGTTTTTTTAGTAGAGTAGTGTACATATTTCCCTATTTCCTTCAGAGCTAGACTCCATAGCCCAACAGCTAAGACATTGGAACTGTGTGTTCTTGGTAGCTCGCAGGGAGAATGCCATCCCCTGTGGAGCAAATGTTATCACATAGGGTTTTCAAGAGTCGTATGGGATTTTTGTGAATACCTAGGTCTATATCCTTGCCCTGTCTCTCTCTCTTTTGCGGGCCGTGTCTTTAAATTTTCCCTTTGACTGGTAAAGTCGGTTTTGTTTGCCCCTTTTTGTTTAAAGGAATTGGTTTCCCTTGATGTCTTATCTGAAAAGGTCTCAGCCTGAATCCTTTTTGTTTTTCTCTAAATATGAGTACCCATATCCTTTTGTTTAAATCACTCATCCTTTCTCGAGTCCCCATCCAGTCGACCAAGTCTTTATTTACATAGGCCGCAGTTGCGGGCTCAAGGCACAACACTCAGAGCAGTTTGTTTTGGACTCGAATCAAGCAAAAAGGTAGGTTTAGATTTCAACGGTGAGAATTCCATGTGGATTTTAGATTAGCAGCTCGCGGGCATTCAAAATCTTAAAGTTGCATGAAGTATAGCGCCAAAGAAAATCCTTGAAGAGAGTTTGAACCGTAGATCTTAAAAGGGGGAAGGTGGTATCTGATCCAAGTGTTCAGGGAAATGATCTTCGGGAGTTTTGAAATGAGAAGTGCATGAAAGTCCAGAAGCACTGAAGTCCCAAAATGCAGAAGGCCTAAAGTCTTGAAGTGTTGAAGCTCCAAAGTCCCGAAGTCCTGAAATGTCGAAGGCCCGAAGTCTCGAAGTGTCGAAGTTGTTGAAGTCCTAAAGTGAATTTGGACCATCCATTTGCGAAGACACGCAGCGACAGATCATTCACTTCAGATTTTTTCCTCCCAGATATTTTTCACATTTCACAATCAAAGCACCCGAAGCTCGAAGGACTGAAGTATTTCTCAGTCGTCCGATCTAAGAGGACACACGTCAATTTATCGCCAACTTCAAGTAAAAAGCGGTTGGAAAAATATGTTTGAGTGTTTATTTTCCTAGAGTCTAGAGACCCAAAGGAGATCTCAGTCATTGATTTGCAAGGGCCACATGTCAATAGATCGCCAGCTTCGGGTAAAAGTGTTGAAGGCAAGCGAGGTTTGAGATTTGATTTTACCGAAGTCTAGAGCCATGAAGGGATCTTAGCCATCGATATCTGGAGGCCACGCATCGTCATATCCTTAACTTCAGATGTTTTTCTTCGAGGGAAAAATATTTTTGAAATTTTATTTTCCTAGAGCCCGGAGACCCGAAGGAGATCTTAGCCATTAGTCTCCGATAGCCATGCGTCATTAGATTACCAGCTCCGAGTAAAATCACTGAAGGCAGGAGAGGTTTGAGTTGATTTTCCCGGCGTCTGGAGGTCTGAAGTAATTCTCGTTTGTTTGATTCAAGAGGACACGCGTCATCAAATCCATAGCTCCGGGTAAAAGAACTGAAGGCAGAGGAGGTTTGAGATTTGAAAGGTTTGAAGCTCGAATCATGAAGCAAATTGCGGTCGTTGGTTTGAGAGGGTGTAGATCTGATCCACCGATCTAAAAGCACCAGAGCTAATTCATCGATCAAAGGGCCTCATCATAGATCACAATATTAGTGGTCACGCTCCAATGTGGGGTTGGAAGGTTCTTGAGTTTTAAAATTTCAAAGATGGACCGCAATCGGAACCATGGTTTTGAGAAGGGGACAGGTGGTGGCTCGTGGTGAATTGCAGGGACAAAAGTAGTTTGTCTCCAAACCACTCTTGGTCGCACCCACAATCACATGTTTGCATGAGGTCATAGCCCCAGGTCACATCTATGAATGAGCCAAAGGAAAAGGTAGCGCCCTCCTCCAAGGCACAGTTTTAGCGGACCTCAAAGTTGGTGGGTGATTAAGCTTGGCAGTGGAGCTAAATCTAGTAGGTGCACCCAGATCTCAGATCAGGACCAAATCTACAGCCACAGTTCATTGCATGGATGCAACATGCTCGAGTGATAATGTTTGTGAGCAGTCCCGAAATTGAAACCATGGTAAGGCAAAATTAATATGTGGTGAATTGCAGGCTCAAAAGCAGTGTGATTCCAAACCGCTTTTGACCGTCCAGCAATCACGTGCTCATATAGTGTCCTATCTAATAGCAGCAAGTGGCCACCCCCTGAGCATTAAGTCTTGTTGTGATCCCGAGTGGAGGCAGTTAATGAAAATAGAGTTGGTGGTTGAACCTTGGCTCACTCCATAAATGGAAGGCATACAAGGCTCGCCCGTGTGGACTAAACCGTCAGCCTGTGGTACCCCTATGGATGGATTTTACTATAGACCCATGCTGATATGAGCTTGTTTCTGACAGAGGGATACATGCATAGTCTGACAAAAGACTGCTCAGACACAATGTTTTGAATGTAGAGATCAGATCACACTCCAGATAGTTGGGGACTGTTCTCAGTATAAATAAGTAGTTTTTATATTTTGTTAAGGTCATCAACTAGTTGAGCAAAGCTCCCTATTTTGTAATTCTTTGATGCCAGAACCGTTCTTTGGTTATGTATCACATTTGATACTTTCTCATTAATAGAAGTTATCCTCTTTTCATCTCTCTGTAAAAACTATGCTAAAACACTCGGGCATGGAGGATCTAGTCGAGGGTTGTAGTTTTGTTGTAATGTAGGTTTGATTACAGTATCTCTGTGACCAGTTTTAGTCAGCTTCCTTGTTATCTTTTTCCCTCTTACATTGAATGGCTCGGGCATGGAGGATCTAGTCAAGTTTTCATAGTTGCATTGTGATGTAGGTTTGATCATTATGCTACTGTGACTGTGTTGTTTGGACATATTTCAGTTTCTGAAGCTTGATCTCAAGAACACTCTTGAGTCTAAGTTTTTCTTCACCAAGCTGCTAGAAAGTTTGATGCCCATATCATTCTTGTTCACCTCTCTCACTAAGTCTTCCTTCTACTCGCCTTTAAACTCAATTCATTGACTGAAGTTAATAAGGCCCTCACTTCCCTATGCATTGCTTGTCTAGTTCTGTGTTGAAATCATTCATGTATTGAGTTTTCCCCATTTGACCTTTACTCATAAATCAAACATCCACCAAAAACTTTGATGGGTAATGGGATTATCTTCCCACAATCTGGCGGTGACTCTCAATGCTAACACATCTCTTCCACCATGGAATTCTTCCAGAGTTTACTATCCTCTGAATTCACTTTTTCGCTGACAGTTCTAAGATCATCATCAGTAATGGATATAGCAATATTAGCACAAAAAATAGGTGGACTATACCTTTCTAGTTACCTTCTTTCCCTCATTGATCTCCTCAATACTGGGGTATGAGGTTCTTCTTATTTTGATTCAACTTCTTCCATTGATTCGGGTTTTGATTCATCCAATTCAATCTCTATTTTCTCAGCTTCTTCTTGCCTTGGTAGGAATTCATGTTTAGGAACATCTCTAACCTCTCTAAAAACAACATACTAACTATAAAAATTCTTCTTAGTTTCTGGGTTCCAAATCTTATAACATTTCATAACATCTCTATAACCAATAAAGATACACTTTTCAACTTTATTATCCATCTTACTCCTATTTTCCTTTGGAACATTTTCATAAGCATCACAACCAAATACTATGAGATGTTCAAGAGAGGGTTTCTTACTAGTCCATACTTCATGTGGAGTTTTTTCTACCAACGTTTATAAGGGTCATCTATTTACAAAGTAACATGCAATACCCATTGCCTCTGCCCACAATTCTTGTCCTAACTTGGCACCACTGAGCATGTTCATTGCTTTTACCATCAACGTCATGTTTATCCTTTCTGCAACCCCATTTTTTTTAGGTGTGTATAGAGTTGTCTTTTTCCTTTCTATACTGCACTTCTTACACAACTCTTTGAATTCATTCCCACATAATTCTCCACCATTATATGTCCTCGACGCCTTTATTTTATTATCTATCTGATTTTCTTTCAAATCCTTAAACTCTTTAAATTTATCAAATACCTCATATTTCTTCCTCGAAAAATAAATCCATGTGTTCCTTGAGAATTTTTCTATGAATGAAACATAATACATAGATTTACCTAATGATGGAACAGGCACAAGTCCAAACACATCATTGCATATCAACTCTAAGATCCCCTTTACTCTTGTATCACCAGATGGGAATCTTACTCGATTATGTTTACTATATATACAATATTCAAAGAAATCAAAATCCAAGGTGCAATTAGACATACCTTCATCCATACCTTTACCATGTAGTGTTTGAAGGCCATTTTCTCCAATATGTCCCAGTCTTTGATTCCATAGCATGGTATTCTTTCTAGGGACAGTATGGATCTTGTCTTTTTTATTTCTCTGATCGTGGAAAACAGAATTGTTACACCTACCAGTATAAGTGTTTCCCAACAACTTATACAAAGTTCCACATCGAACACTCCTCATCAACACCATTTCTCCTCTGAACATCTTGCAAGTGGCCTTTCCCAATAAAGTATCCACACCTTCATCATCCAACTTACTTATAGATAATAGGCTATTGACTAGATCTGGAATGTGTAGAACTCCAAGGAGAGTTTTAATCCTTCCATCTTTTAGCAACAACTTAACGCTTCCACATCACATGATTTTAGTTGTCGATTCATCTCCTAGGAAGACATCACCACCATCATACTTTTCATATTCATTGAACCACTCCCTATGAGGATTCATATGAAATGATGCACCTGAGTCAATCAACCATACATCACGATCTGCATGTGTACATGTAGACACTAGGTAAACATCATCTCCTTCTTCTATGGAGTTATTCACCTCTGTGGAAAAGGAATCATCAGTTCCCTTTGCTTTATCAACTTTCTTATACTTGCAATATTTCTTATAATGCCCAGCTTTACCACATTTCCAACATTTCCTCAAAGAGTTTCCTAGAGATTTAGATCTACCTTTAGATTTAGATCTCCCCCCTGAGGACTTATTTGTATTCCTATCTTGCGAACAAATTCTTACAAATAAAGCATCTTTGCTATGACTATCCATCCTTTTCCTCTTCATCTCTTCTGATAACAAGGATGAAACTGCATCCTCATACTTCAATGTAGATTGTGTGGTACTACCAATTTCTACAACCAGATTATCCCAAGAGTATGGAAAAGAACATAACAAAGTAATGCATTTATCTTCTTTTGCAGGCGTAATATTAACATATCCAAGTTGACTTACTAGAGTATTGAAGGCATTTATATGCTCTGTCACAAAATCTCCATCTTTCATCCTAAGATGACACAGCTTCTTTCGAAGAAACAACTTGTTTACTAGGGAATTTGATTGATACAAATTCTAAAACTTTTTCCATATTTCCATGGTTGTATATTCTCCCAACACATTCAATAACACTGAATCATCCAAGCATAGTCAAATCGTACTCCTTGCTCTTCTATCTAGCTTCTCCCAATCTTCTTTCGACATACCAATATATATTGAGTACTGGTAGTTTGTGTACCAGTAGTTTGTGTACTACTAGTTTGTGTACCAATAGGTCAGGTACTAGGATACACAACGATCCATTGTTCTTTGTCTACAAGAAGGTCCTCCATATTGAACTTCCATAGCTCAATTTTTTTACCTTTGAAATTATCAATCTCAATTATAGAACTGCTTTCCATTATCTTTCAACACACAAATCAGCACTGCAAAGCTCCCATTGAACCTAGGTTTATCACAGACCCAAGATAAACTTGATCTATCAAGACCGAGCCAAACACTCAACAACAAAGGAGTCCCCCTGAAGCCAAGTATGTGCTCCGATACCACATATAAGTTTTAAACATGTGAAGTAAAGCAATGCATATAGATTCTTAAGAAAAACAAAAATTAATCAATGGTTCATACACATAGTACAAAGAGATTTACGTTGGAAACCCTTAACCGGGAGAAAACCATCTGTCCTTTGTGTCGCACCTCTCAACTCTCATTGTATTGATTTCACCATTCAAAATACAATATATACACAATATTTTAGGTATTTCTCAGCTATCAAAACCCTAATCCCTTAATCCAGGATTAATTTATAAAACTGCTAAAAATAGTGAAAAAATGCTAAAATAGAAAAAAAAAAAAAAACACCCAAAAAACAAATTGGGGGTGTTTCCCCAAACCCTGTCACCTTTGGCTACCACCCGAAGCTAAACACTTTGCGTAACCAGTGGGGGCCAATCCTATCCCCCCCTAGGAATGATCGTCAGACCCACTTGTCAAATCTAATGTGTCCCCACACACACACATGCAAAGAATACAATACCTACCCAACAATCCCCATATAGATGATTTGGACTAAGTACCCATAAGGTACAAGCTAAACATAAATACCATGATCCACTTACTCCCTCACACACTCTTGCACTCCTAAAGGACTTCCTTCACCTCTATTATATATGAGAGAGTGAGAAGAGAAAAATTTACATAATGCATGTGGGATAAACCCTTTTAACAATATAGAGATTTATTGAAGAATAACATTACAAAATGTCATAGCCATGTAATCTAAGAGCACTAGGTAATCATTAACACATTCTAACATAAGTTTTAACAAATGTGTTTTTTCTTCCTTGGCACAAGAGTCTCTTATCCTATTATGCACCTTCAATTTATGCTCCAATGACTCCATTTTATAGTGGATTTAACCATGGTACTCTTTGCCTCAGCATATCTCTCTCACATAATTTCAAGCTAGTTTGAAACTCCTTGAGGTCAGAAAATACACAACAGTGATTCCTATAATGGTAGTGGTTGATTTTTGTAGTGGGGGGAGTACATTGGGTTAAAGGAAAACTTATTGTAGTCCACACAATACCGACCTCATGGCCTTAGAACCCTCTTGTTCTTGTTTGCAGAGAGCCAATAATAAAGTGGGTTTGAAGTGCATCCATGGGTGCTCGACAACCCTTATTAATAACCCAAATGCATGTGAATAACTAAACATACTACAATCCATAACTACAAGCACCGTTGAGGATTCAATGAGGAATGGCATAGTCTAAGATATTAAGTCATGCATGATGTTAGAAAACTTATTGAGACACTTCTTCCTTGGTGAATGTTCCATAATAATGCATAGAATCATGAGAGGGGTGTGAAGGTCGACACCCCCCTCCCCATTTATATCTAGCAAACCTTCTTCTACCTACACACCCCTATGGCTTGAAGATCAACTATCTTTGGGTCCTCAACACTTGGAAATAGTAGACCCTTGAAAATAATTGGCTTAATTCTAAATTTATGTGAATAATGTGCAAGATCTTAATATTTCTTGAGAGGCATCATTACACTAGGGACCTAATGATGATAGAAGAGTCTCCGCTTATAGTGATCTAAGGCACTCATTT
Organism: Picea engelmannii; assembly: GCA_009831015.1. Classification (NCBI taxonomy): domain Eukaryota; kingdom Viridiplantae; phylum Streptophyta; class Pinopsida; order Pinales; family Pinaceae; genus Picea; species Picea engelmannii. The sequence goes on from ML776641.1 coordinate 677,465, forward strand.
TCCTTTGAGAAAAACTAGGCCTTGATAATGGCCCAAGTCTCTACTTTGTTGTTCGTCAATGTACCTAATCCCCAAGAAAATTTCATGTCTATTTTTCCTTCACCCCCAACCTCCCCTCCCCACCCTATAGCACCTATCACCCGATGGATGCCATTAAAAATACTATCATGTCTAAATTTAAGGAGAAATTACGGTGTGATAAAGAATTAGATGATAAGATGAAATTAATATACTATAAAATGGTCATTAATCCCTTATCTAGAATATCAAAAGTATCTTTTTGTTTTAGCTAGTGTAAAGAAGAAAATCGGCACTGCTAAAATAAGAAAGAACTCTCACGAGGTCCATAGTGAAACAAAGTGTTGGACATTTCGTAAAACAATGTGGGATGAAATAATTTGTCATCTTTGTGATACTAAGAAGGTGGAGGATGAAAAATTATTTCTTTTGGAACGTCTTACATATGCCCACAGTAGATCTCATCTTCAAAATATTTGTAATAATACTAACCTTCCTAACCCATTAACTGATCAAAACTATGGAGATTTACAAAATCTCTTCTCTAATCCTTCGAGCATAGAAATAAAATTCTAAAGCAAACCAATTAATTCCTTGCCATTTTTATTTTTATTTTGTTTTTTTTTATTAGGGTTTGACAAACTGAAGTTGGTCTCAGTGGATGGTAACAATCATCATCATCATTATTGGTAATACTAATATAATTTTTTCATGATATCATGCTCACACCCTCCAGACTGTAGGTGAGAAAGTGATTGTTGGTACCTTGCCAACCCTCATCAATAATAATCTTATAAAGAGAAATAATTGGTTCACTAAGAGTGAACATGTCACAAGTGGGATTTGAACTCAGGTGGGGAGGATAACAACTTCTCCTGTCTACCACTTGAGCTAGACCCAATTGACACCAATATTACTAACATTATCTATTATAAGATTTATTTATTTTTAAGTTGACATATGATGACATAAACATTACCCTTTTTTTTCCAAGTAACATATCCTAGGGAAAACCTCCTATGCACTTCCCCTCATTCAGAGGATGGTACCCAGGTTAAACCATTGATTCTTTAGGGCACATGGCCAAATAAACAAATCATGAATAGATCATATATAGCTCATCGAAAATTGGCTCATCTATAGCAAACATGTTAGAAAGTTGGATTAAACTTAGGTAGGGAGGGTAACAACATCTCCTCACAACCACTCGAGCTACACAAAATTGACAACATAAGAATTACATGTTATAGTCCAAAAATGCCACATCTATTCATCCAAGACATTGGTCCATCCATTTGCATCCTTTTCCAATCATATTGTTGAGGCTTCCTTCTAAAAAACAACTTTTTGGATAATATATGTGTCATGTTGCACTATCAGACTGCGTACATACACATGTTGCATGCTAGTTCGCTCGCGTACATACACCTGTTGCATGCTAGTTATCTCATGTTTACCTCCAAAAAATACAAAAAATATAAAATTGTGCATATTTCTATGGATTTTATGGGCTGTGGAGGGTTTCCTAACCTTTTTACCCCCTGCATCCCTTCCCCAAACCGAATAACCATCTTTTTCTCATATAAAAATAGGTCTAGGAGAGTGATTTAGAGATATGAACAAGAGAATAAGAAAATATGCCAAAATGTTTTCCCTCTCATTGCCCAAGTTTTGCATCTTGCTATGAGTTTTATCCTCATATTTCCCTTCCATCCATTCTCCCTATACAAACCTTCCTTCTTCCCTTGATGGAATGTTGGTTGTGAGAATTCTATGTGGGATTGGTGCACTTGGATCCATGATAGAGGAGCCCGGACTTGGTTTGTAGAGTGGTGTCCACAAACAAAGGTTGTAACCTTTCATATTGTATATGAATAAAAGAGATTATCTTTGTCCTAAAACTTTATGTGTACATGTTCTTACCTATTTGATCATTTACATCTATATTTAGGATTTTAAGTGATTACTAGAGATTGTATATGTTGTTGTGTTGTATTCATAACCTATTGCAGGTCAGCTTTGGGAGGAGATCTATGATATAAGAGGCAACAACAAGTGGAAGAGGTCTATATCAACCGTAAGGATTCAAGATGCTCTTCTTAACCTTCTCTTCCCTCTCTCTCATCACTTAGTATAGATTGTTTTGGGTTAGATTAGAGATAAGTCATTATTTTAAGGGAGTTATCACTTTGCCTATTTCTTAGACCCTGTTTAGGGGGGGATTTCCCCATATCAAAATTGGTGACCATATTAGGGAGTCTCTCTAGGGGCTTATTGGGACATCTTGGTTTGATTTGATTTTTAGTTGTTTGTGAATGTTATGAGTGTTCTGAGTTAGGTTGGGTCCCTGGTCACCTTCCACATTCTTACCAACTTCTCTTGCCCAAGTTGTTTGTCCATTTTTTTTTCTTTTTTTGAAAATTTACAGAGATGTATGTGCCCTTTTCTTTATAAATCATGTGTACATACGTGTTCTTCATTATATACGGCCCGCGTACATACACAAGTTGGTCGTGCACAGCACGCATCTTTGTTGTTTTGGAGAATTTTTTCAAAATGTTTTCCTTTTCTTACACGAAACTTGTGGTTCCAAGGTCTTCTTGAGTTCCAGAAGCTTTTGTTGTTTGGGGTTTAGACACTTTGTGGGATAATATTTTTTATGAAATAAATAAATCCTCGTGTCTCTCTGTGTTTCCAAACATTTTTTGCTTATTTTTAGCTTGAATTTTAAGAAAAATGAGTATTCTGCAGTTTCTTTTAGCATCTTTTGTTAGTTCTTCTTTGATTGGAAGCAAAAACAAAACCTATTTTTTTATGTCTCTTTCTTTACTTGCATTTTATTTGCATTGTTATTTGAAAAATAAAAAGGAATTAGCATAGGCTTGTATTTTCTTCTCATCTTGAAAGAATTTTAAAAGAAAAATAATAAAGAAAATCCTTTCATTTGCTCTTTTGTTTCACTCGAAAGTTGCATTGTGCATTTTGCATGGAAAGGAGAAAAGATTGCATTTTTAGGTTTGAAGGATTATTCATGCCTTTTGCTTAAAGCTCTTTTTCATTTGTAGAATTAGTGTAAAGACTTATTTTCCATTGTTCTAATAAGTTTTATTTTTGCAAGAGTCTTAAACAACATCAGTTTCACTTATGTTCCTTGAGTAAGAAAACCCCCTAAAATGAACACGCTAATCTAAAATATATTAGTAACACTTTTTCTAGGGTTCACCAATAGCTTAGGCTAGGGCCTTGGATTAGGTGTGGAGAGGTACACTCTCCAAGGCCAACCAAAACTTAATTTAGGTGTATGTGCTAGGGTGTGAAAGATCCACCCTGTAATTACTCAGTCCGAGAAGCTTCTCTCACATAGGAGTCAAACACGAGGTCGCATGGCGGACAATGACGGAGATATCTACTTATGATCCCAACAAAGCATTTGGGAGAGTGTGAATTAGGGGTGAATATTGTAGCGTTATTGGCCCGACTTGTGTCATACCTCTGAGAAACTTGAATCCATCCAAGGTAATCTAAGAGTGATTATGGACATGTTCCATTTCAAGCCTCAGGAGGAACTTCGGGCTTAGTTACCCTGCCCATACACTCGCTAAATTGTCGATTGTACCCCTCTGGTTATTGATTAAAAATTGGTGGCCTAGTTGTCATTATATAGGTTGACACATAGGTGACTGTGAGGGGTGTATCATGGTACCTGAGGAAGAATATGTACTCTTTGGGCGACACCCGAAGGGACCTTCGGTCGGAGTTCTGGCTAACTGCTTATCCTAGCCAGTCGTTTTCCTTTGTGAATGCTTTAGACGATCAGGACTTCATCTCCCTGGGTCGGAAGCATTCAGAAGGGTAGTTTGTTTGGTTTGTATCTTTTTAGGATTTTCCTTTTAGTGGTGTGCTCTGTGCTCCCTTGTTTTCTATATCAATTTAGTCAGTCACTTATTTGGGCCTCTTCCTTAAGGTGGTAGACCTCCCACTCTGTTGGTTCTGAGGACTTTTGGGTTTTCCGCTCAAAAACGTGGGGCCGCCTCATTATAGGCTTATGTTTTTATACCACTGATTTACCAGAGTCAATGTGTGAGACTTTTACATACTTGAATGATCCCACAAGGGATGAACCTATGCATAAGATCTTCATGGCCAAATTTCCTGACGATACCAACCCAGGAACCCCTTCACAAGGGGATTCTTATGTTTTTCCTTTCGTTGGAAATGGTGGTGTCCCTTTGATGGCCATTTTGAACATTCCTAGGTTGAATGTGGGACTACCAGTTTGATTGGGTACCATTCCAAATGTCCTGAATGCTCTTGATGCTTCTCAGTTAAGCACCTTATGTCATGGGAATCATGTTGATGTTCCTTCATCAACAAATTCCACTTATCCTCCTTCTACCTGCTCTGGTGAAAGTCTATCTACTAATAACATAAAGTCTAAACGAAATAGAAAGAGGAAGGATAGGAAGAAGAAATCACCAACCTTAGTTAGTCATGTTGGGGATTTGTTGTCAACCTCTACAAGTCATGTTGAATACCAACACCCAACCTCTGCAAGTCATGTTGGGGGAAAGCACCCAGCCTCTGCAATTCATGTTGGAGGGAAATGTCAAGTCACTACTAGTCATATTGGTGATAGGTATGTAGCCTATGTGAGTCATGTTATCGACCAATCACCAACCTCTACAAATTATGTTGGAGATGTGCAACCAACCACTACAAGTCATGTTGGGGGCTCGAACCTAGTCCTTGAGAGTCATACTGGAGTTCAAAAACCAACCTTTGTTAGTCATGTTGGAGAGTTATCACCAACCTCTGTAAGTCATGTTGAGGACATGAAACCATCCATTGCTAGTCATGTCGGGGGCATTGTTTCTACTGAGAAACCTAGACGGATAGAACGTAATCCTAATTTCCCTTGTAATATTTGCAAGGGATATCACCTTACTCATATGTGCCCTAGAATTCTAGAGGCATGAATATTGTGTTCCATGTCTGCAAGTTCTTCTTATTTTGAGTCTTCTTCGGTTTCCCTGCAATATATTCATCCTTTGGTTGATGAAGTGGTCGTGCCAATGCAATCTTCGACCGATCCCACTCCTATTTTGGGGGGTATTTCACCTTCAGACCATGTTATCTCATAGCCTATTCAACCAGTGGTTGAGGAAGTGGTCGTGTCAATGAAATCTTCAGTCAATCCCACTCTTCTCTTGAAGAGTGTCAAGTCTACCAAAGTGGTCATGTCAATGCAATCTTCAGTTGATCCCACTCTTCTCTTGGAGAGTGTCAAGTCTACCAAAGTGGTCATGTCGATGCAATCTTTGGTTGGTCCTACTCTTCTCTTGGACAGTGTCAAGTATACCAAAGTGGTCACACCGATACAATCTTCGGCTGATCCCACTCTTCTCATGGAGAGTGTCAACTCTACCAAAGTGGTCATGCAAATGAAATATTTGGTTGATCCCACTCTTCTGATGGGGAGTGATGTGTTTACTGACTATGTTTTTAGAATTTCCAGTTCAATATTTTTAGAACAAGGGAGATTTATGCTCAGTTCAAGCACACCCTCTCCAAGCCCTAGGATGGTTTCCTTTGATTAGAATGACCTTGTTGAGCCTCGTGTTTCTTCTTCAGCACCCTTTCAAATAAGGGTTGAAGTTAATTCAAAAAACATTTACCGATGTATTGTGGATGAAGGAGCCTATGCAAGTATTTTATCCTCCTCGGCTTGGAAATGTTTGGGCTCTCCTGAGCTTGTGTCTGCTTTGCATGAGTTGTTGGATTTTGACAGATGTCCTAGTGATTATTTGGGGATTCTTCCTAAGTTGTCCTTGTCAATGTTATAGTGGTGCAAGGCCTGTTAAATTTCAATATGCTTCTCAGGCATGATTATGTATATGCTATGGACATTGTGGTGTTTACACTCTTCTGGGTGATGCATTTCCCTCACAATGGAAGCATTTTCACTATCGATTAGCTAACATCTGATAATAACCATCCTAATTTTGTGTTAGTTCAGGATGCCCCTTTATATGTTCCTAGTGTTCATGTAGACTCTACCCCACCATGGACAAGTTATGTGGCGTCTTCTCCTCAGTGTTTAGTTGCTCCTGAGAAGGAACCTATGCAATCATGTTTTCCTTCTCGAGACATGGTCTCGGCAATTGATAAGTTTTGTTATCCGGGGCATGGGAGCCCTTGCTTCCCCCTCTTGGTTCAAGTGGTCTTGAGTCTCCTTTTGATTCTGATGTCACTGTCTGTAGATCCTCAAGCTCAAGTGCTTATGGTTCTTCGTTGATAGACTCTGTCAACCCTGACTAGAACCTCCATCTTCATATGGAATATGGTAAGTTTGATTCTCCCTTTTGGACTGTCGATCCTCCTCGTTTTTGTCATTTATCAGATATTGAGTTTCCTTTAGATGAGTATATCCTTGAAGCCATGACTATGGACTATATATTGTGGGAAGACTTACACCATGGTTTGTGGTTTCTTCCCTTTTGGGAGAATTTCTAGGTTGACTACCGAATAGATTATTGGTCAAAGCCTAGCAATGGGATCTACTTGAACCAGTACTATGCATGAGTCGTAAGGTTGTGTGGTGATTTGTACCATATTGTATAGTCCACATTTGTTGTTTTCAATTTTTTTATTCAGTATCACCTTTTATTTTCCAAAGTTTCTATTTATATTGGATTTATTAACTTCTAGATGAGTGTTATTGGATTTATATGCAAGATCTTGGAGACATTCTTATTTGACATTTGTTCATCATATTGATCCGTTATGACAGATATTGACCTCAAAACTAGCATACAGGTTATATTTTTCCCTAATTTCATGTTTGCAGTATTCATTTCTTGGTTCATTTGGCCTTAAGATTGACCTGACTGAATTGTGATACTAACCTTCCTTGCTAATAAGTGTGTCGTACTTTATGTGGTAGAGCCTTCCTTCCATGGGCATCCTAGTTAAATATTTTTTTTCCATTCGGTGCCCATGTCAAAGTACTTCATAGGCAAGGGAGTCCTTTTTAGTCCCACTATGACTCAGTTGTACGCCTCATTTCTCTTCTCAAATGATTTTTTTGGCTTCAACCCTTGGGACTCCCCTAGAGCATGGTTTGTTTCCTTTCAATCTCATTTAAACTATGGAAGTGACATCTAGCGAGAGATTATTTATCCTTTTCGACCTCACTTAGATTACATATGAAAAAAATCCCCCTTGGTGTCTCCTTTAAGATCTTTTCAGACTCCCAAAAATTGAAAACATTGTCGAGCGATCTTGTTTCCCTTCACGCTCGTTAAAGTGAAATTTGAAGGCACATATGTCTGGTGGAAGTTTACCTATTTTTTGGTCTGGATGGATAATTAAACGAAAAAGGTACCCCCCAGGAGCTACAGTTCACTAGGAGAGTATTCTCAGGTGTAATTTTAACCCTTTTTCAGTCCTGAGGGACTAAATTTGTGAAAAAGGGCCATTCTCCATGGTTTTGTTTTATCACTTTTTTTCAGGCCTTGGAAATTATTTATGAAAAAGGAAACCCCTTGGAGTCTTCTTTAAGCCCTTTTCAGACTCCCTAAACAAGAAAATATAGTTGAGTGACCTTGTTCCTTTCACACTTGTTAATTGGTTCAGAAGGAATATCTATTTGGCACAATTTTAACCATTTCTCTAGCCAATAGATTACTGAGGAAAAAGGTACACCTCGAGAGACATGTCTCACCGGGATATTTCTCCTAAGTATGTTTTATACTTGTTCGGGATCAAGGGAATAAATTATGAAAAAGGCGGTGGGTCCATAGTTATTCTCTTTTCAGACTCCTTAAAATTGAAAATATAGTTGAGTGATCTTGTCTCTGTCACACTCATTTAAATGGTTTTGAAGAGACATCCTTTTAGTATAAGTTTAACCCCTTTCCAACCAACTAGACTAATTACCAAAAAGGAATACTTTGGCCCTAGTGACCAAAAGATTTCTCCTTGGTATGATCTTATTCTTTTTCGGGCTCTGGAGACTAACCTTATGAAAAAGATCACTCTTGAGTCTTTTTTTAGTGTTTTTCAGACTCTCTGAAAGTGAAAAACCATCGATCTTACCTTCTCTAGGCTCATAAAACTTTGCATCAAATGAGTATCATTGTGTGATGTTGTAATCACATCACATGTCTCACCCTTGCATCTTTGGCATAATGTCAGCTTCATGTTGCTATTACTGAACCTTTAGAGAATTCATTAGGTGCAAGCCTTGTAGCATTTTTTCTCTTGCGATATGACACCTTGACCCATGGAGGATTTTTCTTGAGTGTATCCTGCACATGACTCCTTGCACTGAGCATCAGTATGTTCCATGCACTTGGAACTATTTTGTTTTCCTGCTATTAGCACTCTGTAATTTCTCAGGCTAAGGAAGAAATTGACAGAGGTAACCACAAACCACTTTGGAATCCAGGATCTAGCCCTCCTAGACCCAGAAAGGGATCTCTCTATAAGATTTAGCTTTGTTTGGATTAGAAAATTAGACTAGCTATGAAAGTACATGGTTGGGTTTTTGAAATGTTTGGTTGGAACAACAAGGGAAGGCCATTGGGCAATGGAGTCAAAGAGGCCAAGGTGATCAATTTGCAGAAGTATCAAGCTAAAGTGAAATAGGGAAAGGTAGACATACTATTGGATTTGGTAAATTTGAATGAAATGAAATAGGAGAAAAGAGATATGATCAATTGAGCAACAGAGCAATTAAGAATTCTGCCACTAAATATTAGAAGAAAACATTTACATTATCCATAGTAAGAATCAGAGTGTATCTTTCAACAAATTATGTTCTTTAACCTTCTGTAAGATAATTAGAAAAGAAAAACATATGGAAACAGAGAATACAAATTATAGAAGAAGCACTTCACCACATAGTTATGGCACATGAATCCTGAAACAACTGATCTTGTATTACTGCAATTTTGAAAGAAAGGAGGCTCTGTGAGCTCATTACAATAATGGGAAAATATTCCTTCAACAGGTTCCAACCCCTTCTCATTACAAAAACACTATCCTTTATAATAAAACAATAGCTCTACTATCTTTGATTTGTTGGCAAATAAACTCTAACAAAATCATAATAAATAATACTAAAAATAGTAAAACTGTTAGAAAACTTGAATTGCCCGAAATTGTTGGAGTCGAATGCTCTCTTCAAATTTTGCACTTGTGCTCAAACCTGGACTTGGCCTTTTAACTACTTAACTCATGCCTTGAAATGTTAGATGGTTGACTGGACATGTGGATCTCCAATACTAATCTGATATCTTAGATATGCATTTGATTTAATATTTGACTTGTTGAGAATGTTCTACCACCTGTGTCGTTAGCTGCCCTATTATTATGGATCTAATCCATAAAATCAGAGATTTGATCTTCTGTTACTAATACTTTGCCACCGAATTTGGAATTTGACATGTTGATTTGAAAAACCTTGGGATTGCTAGATTGTTCCCTTAACACCTGTAAATCAACAAATCTCGAAACTAAAGAGTATGAAGTCAAAGTCCCTCCACTGTTGCCCTGTATCTCGAATGCTAAAAATAAAACCCTCAAAAACTGGAATAATGAACTTATCATTTTCCACTTGTGGTTGGAAAATTAGGATGCTCTGCCACTAATGTTCCTTGATGATTCATTGCTAAACATTTCCAACAGGGCATTGTTCCACCAAAACTGCAGGAAGCCCATCTCCATCTGATATAAAAAAATCCTTCAATGTTTGCAAGTCTTCTTCAAGCACATCAGCATCAAATTGCAAAAATTCTCAAGAGAAGGACCTCCATCCAACATCACTCAGAGCAATCCATTCAGAAAATCTTGCAAAAGGCCAAGGACAATTTGATCTCTTATCAGAGGGACTGTCTCCTGTGCATTTGACTATAAAATAGGCTCAATAACCAAAGATGGACAAATAGAAATGAGATCAAGACCACTTTCCTCTAAATAATGCCAAGCATTCTTCTCTGAAATTGTTTTTTCCATGCAATACCAATTATGGGTTACTTTACAATATTATGGATCTAACCAACATCTTTTAGATGTCCTTTGCAACCTGGAATAGAACAAATGGTATCAAACAATGACAAAAGCTTCTTTAGGGGCATCATTGATTACAGATGCCACAAAAATCCAATGAACCTTCTAGGCTATTTATCATATCAATCTGCTTTTCCCTGGGTAATTTTCTTTGTTGATTCTACAGGCGATCTCCAAGTAAAAATAGATAAGCAACTTTTGACAATAAGAGGATGATCTCATGCATGACAAATAAGTATGAGCATCCATAATATATACATAGATGACTGCTTTCCATTGCTCCAATGCCAAGAAAACCATTGCAATGTCTTGTTTACCACTTGCTCTAACTACTTCCAAGTTTTTGTTGTTAATATATTAAGAAAATTGAGCATAGATAGCCAAAATAACACTGCTTTTCAAATGATGCACGAGCCACTGCCATCATCCCATGTTTTCTTTCCACAGAGATGTGAACAAAACTATAATTTTGGTAATCCTAGTGTTGTTATGAATTTCTATGCCCTAAATCTCCTCTCTCATTCTCAAAAATAATCTCAAACATGTTTGCAAAGTTTTGTCCAAGACAATGTGAAGTAGCACCCTTTATATTGCGTCCTATGTTGGGAATAAAAATCCCCTACAATAGTTGTGTAAAGGTGACTAGCATACTTTTCTACCTCACTTTTTTTGCCTTCAATAATAGGAACTGCTAGAAATTCTTCATATATTTTGTGATATAGTTCTAAAACTGCAAGAACCTCTTCATCAGCTTCTTCTTTGGTGGCAAACATAGTATGACCTTCTTGCCAAAGGAACTAACGATTCCTAAAAAAAGGCGTAGGATGATTAAAATCCCATCGCACAACATTGCACCATTGATTAATCTTCAGAGGAAGATCACGATGATCCCTAATCCCCTTTGAAAAAATTGGATACATTACAGTTTCAATAGTAGGACAAATAGCAATAGTTACTTCTAGATTTGTTTCACCAGATTTTGTCACCCAAGCAACCTCTGGAGAAAAACCTTCAATATGATTTTTCTTGGAATATTGGCCTTTGCAAGACCTTCCTTGAAGGGCTCTAGCAAGTACCCTTCTTTATTTTTTTGTATAACGATCTCAATCCACATTTAAGAGATATAGAAGACCTGCATACACAATGACAATGGAGGAGAAGCAAGGTAGTTTACCGAGTCAGAGGGTAGACACATCCTTCAAAAATCATGTTCCTAGAAAACACAATTCGACACATAATTTCCCTTTATGCATCTGTGCTTTCCCTGCATTTGACACCTTGAATCTGGTTCAGGCACCTGGCTTAGGGTTTAGAAACTGTGTTTTTTTTTTTTTCAAGTTTTGGGGATTAATCCCACATTTATCAAGTAGAAGCGCTTATAAGTGTTTATATACACCAATGTTCACATGGTATATTGACGAAGTGAGCCCAAGGCTACCCACTTGTGTTTGGCGTTGGCACTTGGGCGTTGGCTTGCATGTTGTTGCTTGACTTGTATTGTGGATGCAGGTCCCATGGAACTGGAGCGGGAGCTAAGCCTTCTAGCTTATTTTTTGATGAAAAGCTCAATAAAATATTCATAGAACCCTACATAAGGCTGAGGGCCAATTTTGGCTTTAAAAGGCCAAATTTGACTAATAAAGCCAAAGTTTAGGTTAATAAAAACCAAAAAAATTGTCATATATAACATTTTCCATACAAACCAACTACTCATAATTTATTTCCCAAAATGCACAAGAATTTTAACTTGCTTTGAAGTTTGCGTACAGGTACTTGGCTTATGCTTGGTTAGTGTTGAGCACTTTAGAGATTTGATCATAAACGAACTTGGCCAAACTTTGTCTTATTTAGATGGGTTAGCAAGGATAAGTGGATGATACAGTAGGAAGATGGGTAAAGGATGATGCAAAATGGAGGGGAAGCGAGGTGATTTAGCAAGCCAGGAGCTTCATCATGAGACCACCAAATGATATTTGAATCATCAGATTTCCTATAATTATAGGACCCTAACATAAGATCCACCTAGGGATGTCATCTCTTTCAAGAGGTGACAAGAATTTCAGATCTCTGGATTCGTAGATCAGTGCCTTATCCATTGGATTGATCCCAAAACCTAAATCTTGCTCTATCTTGAAACCATTGTGACTGGAAATTTTGAAATTGAGATCCAAATCATTTTTAAAACTGAAATCTGAAGTTGAAACTGAAAATAATGCTTGAAAAAACAAATGCTCAGGGAACTGAGCTTATTTGCACACTGCTACCTACCCTACACTGCTGAAAATCATGTTGATCAAATAATACAAAATTTCCAATGAAGCCAGTCAAGTAGTTGTTGAAACAAGTGAACTCCTTGACTGATTGTTAGCACAATTAAAATGATAGCTTGACTTTTTGTCCACAAAATCAAATCTGTAATGTGTAATAGCAATTGTCGATGAACTTGATCATTATAATGAAAACATGGTTGAATACTTGAGCTGAAAAAATCCTCCATATAGTTTGTTATTGTTGGATTACTGAGAGGGGGGCTGAATCAGTAATAGCATAATTATAATTCTTTTTCTTCAAATGTTATATCAATGTATAATTATTATCCAATAATGAGCAGTAAGAAATAAATAATCAAACACATACACAGTACCCTAGTGTTTTACGTGGAAACCCAAATCGGAAGAAAACCATGAAATGTTTTTTCTTATATGTCTTGAAGAATTACATTCATTGGAAGCACAAACTTACTTTGTTTTCCAGCTGCAACTGGAAGGAGGCTCCAACCCCCTAGTTTCTCAGGCTACAACCTGAGGGAAGCTCCAACTCCCCAATTCTTTGGCTACAACCAGAAGGAGACTACAACCCCCAATGTTCTCCAGCTAAAACCGGAAGGTGGATACAACCACCTATCCTTGCCCCATCCTGCCACCCTGAAGTAGAAGTAGAATGATGGAACCACTGTCACACTATCACTGTGAGATATATTATTGTAAACCTGTGCCAATAAATCTGAACCATGCATCAACCTGTACCTCAACCTGTAATCAAATTGTTTTATAAACAAGTGCATCCAACCATGTACAAAGTATGTACCATTCATGTGTCAACTACTCATCAACTATGACTCATCAATATGTACCAACGTCATCAACTATATACCTCATGTATGTGCGCCAACTCATCAACTACTTGTCTCAACCATGTACCACAACCGAAATCCCTCAACCATTTCATCATCCAAATCTGATATGTAGCTCTTTAATAGACCTGGTATATATGATCACATTCTTTCAAACCTTCCTTAACTTTAAAAACAAGAGACTAGCATTTTCATCAAACTTTTCTTTAGTCTCACATGCCTAGTTTTGGATTGGTCAACAACCCTAACTTGAAGTAATCATAACTTTGAACCTGTAATGTATAAAGATATAAAACTTATACACAATGTTCTTCCATGTGTTTTATGAAATTACTTCAAGTGTCACTACTTTTAACCTCTCATAAAAGGATTTATAGAAAAAATGGCATACTTTGCTGAATTCTGGCTTATTCTAGAGAGCGACTTTGTAGAGCGTGCCCCGCACAAAATGTTTGATGAATTGATCTGAAAATGTTACACCGAATACTAAATACTGTAGCCTAACCAACACATTTTGTCTCACTAAATTTTGATCTGTTATGAAGAATTTATGACGTTTTTACCCGAAACACCTGATTTTGACTAGTTTCAGGACTAGCCACAAACCCTATTTTCCACGGAGTGTAACTCCCAAAATAAAACGAACCACAAAATGAATTTGTTACCACAGATACTTGGATATGTTTTATTACTTTCATAGCAATTTCAAGATCTGAATCATTATAGAAAAAAAATTATAGCGAAAATGGTGAGATGACCTGTAAATAACATACCTTAGAAAGCACCATCAAAAGAATTTATCCTTCCTTGCATTTCGGCCTTCTTTTCTTCACTTTCCTCAGAATTTCGGCTTAGATATCATTTGGTTACCTCAGACACCTATAGATATTCAATATTCTCAAGTGTGATTCAAATAAGAGAGCCTTGCCTCTTATTTATACTCTCCAAGTAGCTTCCTTAAAAACATCTTCTAGGTCACTTGGCCCAGTTTCCTTATTTTAGGGTTGGGTCCACTTCTAATTTCTCCATTAAATTTATTATTAAAATTATTTATTTTGTATTCACTTTGAATTATAATACACTCATCACTTCACTTTATTATTTACCTTTTAAAACCTCTTAAACCACTTTGATTACTTTGACCTTTTGGGGCTTCTAGATGACATATGAGGGTCCTCAAACTTCGTAAGGCCATAACTCTCAAACCGTGAGGAGTTATGTGATGTTCTACATACCACCAGAAATGGCATGACATGTACTATACATATAGAATATTATTATATGAAAATATATCATAACTCATACCGTTACCCATCAAACAAAATTGGGTCCATTACCCAAACCTGGGGTCTCCAACTTATCATGGCCATAACTCTCTAACCATGAGGAATTATGTGACGTTCCACATACCACCAGAAATGACATGACAAGCACTATCCATATAGGATATTTTCCCTAAAAAATTCACTTTCCTTCATCTCATTATTCCATAATTAAGCATGGGTTCTCTTACTCCACAAAGCGTCTTCCCGTGAGGTCTTTCACCATAAGGGGACCACTTTGGAGTTCATCCATATTTACTTCTTATCAACCATGAAAAAAC
>ML776641.1:725108-760037 GCA_009831015.1 Picea engelmannii
ACTAATGGAGGTCACGGGGTTCGACCCCCGGACCTCCCACACCGTATAGTCTTAACAAACTCCAACCAACCGTTGGGTTGCGCCATGTGTCTTGTTATGTATACCGACGCATATTTATTTAACCTTGTTTATTGTATTGAACGGAGGGGGGTCAGGCCAGGGCTAAGCCCCGACCCGTGGTCCTATTGCATTGTCATATGACTGTATTAAAACATATCTGCATGAATTGTATTGTAATATATATTATATATCATGTATTTCCCCATATACCAACGGTTAAATATGCGCAGGGTTATTTTATATAACCTGTGGATTTGTCATATGACCGGTGGTCTCTTGTGCGCGGGAGTTATACAGTTGTCAAACGGACTTAACCACTTTTATGCTTTGAGTGTGGTCCTATGCGCCATGTGCCCAAGAGCCGAGGCGGTTAGGGGCTGGTTCGCCCTTAACCGTCATACGGTTTGTACCGGTGCGCGGTTGCGTACGTGACTGAGTTTTTACGCTTAAATGAGCATGTGAGCCAGGTTTGCTCAAGAAAGGGTGCGATTTGTAGAACCAGAGACAACAAGCTTGAAGAGGGAGACTTCCAGGAGGCCTAACTTCTTCATTTTTCGGCCGATTGAGGTGCCGAAAGAGCCCAGACAGGGGTTTTGGGATGCTGGGAAGCCATTGGAGCAGTCAGTTTGTCATTTTGAGCATTGTAAGGCATGTTTTTTAGCACTTTGAGAAATTTAATAATAATGATCCATTGGAAGCTGGACCAGGAGATGTAGCCCGGAGTGGGGTGAACTCCTTTATCAAGTTGTTGTGTTTATGTGCTGATGTTCATTGTTTATGCTGTTGTCTATGTGTATTTTGCATAAATAATCCTTAATTTATGTGTTGCAAATTGATCTTGTTGCTTTAAACACATAACATTTCACTTGCAATAATTATTCAAGTTTTTCAAGTCTTCTTCAATTTTTAGATCAGTAGCTC
Source organism: Picea engelmannii (assembly GCA_009831015.1). Classification (NCBI taxonomy): domain Eukaryota; kingdom Viridiplantae; phylum Streptophyta; class Pinopsida; order Pinales; family Pinaceae; genus Picea; species Picea engelmannii. Next base: position 726,090 of record ML776641.1, read on the forward strand.
ATTGGTGGAATCGATCAATATGTGAAGGAAGTATGAAACATGAATATTCAAAGGAAAGGAAAGCCAAGAAGTTGAGGGAAAATCCTAAAAAATATAGCCAAGGCAAAAAACAATCAAGACTGAGAGGTCTACTGGTTTCCCCAGCAAATTCCCTTAGTCTTGGGTCAAAACTCATCATGTTAACTATTATCAATTCTTAATAAGGGAGAAGGAAGGTGTGGTGACTCTCATTCTCCCTAGGCTTGTCAACGGAAGCCATGAAGTCAAGGATGGCCTCTTATAAATGTAACTCATTATCAAGGGATTCATGTGAGCTGAGAGAGTCAACAACCCATACAGAAGAACTAGGTTGATAACACTCTATATGAGGATGGAATTTTTTACCAGTATCAGCGGATGTTGATGGGATTTTCAGATCGACAATATCGACTATGGTGATAAGCATGGAAGCTCTAGACGATTCAACATCCTAGGGACAAGGTACTACCCAATGATCAAAAGACCCAATGGATCCACTGGTAAATGATGAAATCATGTTGATCAAAGAGATATGTGCAATAGGAGATGATGGGGGAAGGGAAAAAATTCCCATCGACAAAGGATCTTTGAACATCCCTGCACCAACATTCATGAAAGACTGTTGAGTATCACCGACAAAGGGTACATTGTACCTTGCATTGGATCGAAGATCTGGGGTGCAGAATGCAATTTTATCGATTGTCACTATTTTCCCTTGCTGAGGGGAGCATAGGACCCTGAATACTGAAGAGACAACTGCAGTCATCTTGTAGAAATAAGTATGCATGAATAACAAATGGTACTCGGGTGGTGCATCAATGACCTCTACAGCAATAGAGACGGTCTTTCCACTTAACTCAATGGGTAAGGCGGTGATTATGCCATGCGGTTGAAACGTATGTCCGTCAAACTCTTTCAATAATGTGGAAGAAGTATCAATCTTAGAGGAGAGTCGAGTGCCTTCCAACAAGAAATAGACATTATGCAAGTCAAGGATCCCTCATCCACCACCGTTCAGTAGATGTTTTTCCCCATCAATCGCACTATGATTTGGAGGGAGACCTAATGGGAGAGCCTATGAGTAACTTGAGAAGAATCGAAGATCATCAAACTCGACTTTGAGGGATCAACCCTGCCTATGGAAGACAACAAGTCTGTATGTTGCACTGGGAATTTTTGGAGGACTTCATGCATAGACATGGCACATGCTTCCTGGGCCAAGTCTTCCACAATACTATATTTGTGGGCATCACGTGTCTTGGGATTATGCATCATGTGTCAAAGAACACCCTTTGCAGGGTGAAGTAGTGCATCAAAAGATGTGTTTTCAATATAAAGAGAGCCACCATGCTAGGAAGAATATCTTTCTTCTAGCGCACCATGGGAAGGCTTAGAAATTTCACAGTTTTTGGATTGATTCTGCAAATTAATTGATCGTCCACACATAAAAATGGTAGCATTCGAGGAATACCCCTCATGGTGAGGGTTACCTACCATGCCCCCTTGCAAAGGGGCAAGATTTGTGGAAACCATGTTTTTAGGTTGAGGGGGAAAAGGATGGATTAATATAGAAGGTTGATGGGGGGGTCGTTGTCATGCCAAAAATCGGTGGACCTCATCCTTTCGAGGACACTAATGAGCAAGGTGGCCCTCCCCCCAAATTGTGTAGGGAAAACAACTCTTCTTTTTCTCCTTAGTGCCTCCCTCCTGGGTGTTCTAGGTGGGAGCAGTCCCTTTCTAAGTATTGGAATTCCTTTTCTTGTTCCTTTTCTTCTTTCCTCCAGGTTGTTAAGGATTCTTTAGTTGTGTGGACTGCATTGAGTTCACCTCGGACTTCTAAGTAGGGACCGCACCAGTTTGAGAACTAGTACTAGAATTTGACCTAAGAGACATCTAGCCCATCTGATCAGCTAATTGGTTTACAAAGGAATGGGATACAAAATTAACCACAACATTGACATGGGGTCCTGGTGTTGGCTTCCTTGGATCTATCGATGGCCTAGGAGCATTTGGAATGATGTCATAAAGTGTACCTGACTAAGAGTAAATCAAGTCTAAGTGTTGGGCATGCATAGTTGCCTACTCCTTTGTGGTTGCCCCGGCCATAGCTATGTCTCAGGAAATGGGTGGTAGGAGGAACTTTGTGAACCACTCCATAAGGAGTTTGTTTGGGATTTGTGTCTTAATCATCCTACATGTTCATCTCCACTAATTAAAATGATCGAAAATGTGAGTGGCATTATCTTGATGTAGTGAAGTCAAGATCTCTATTCTTATATCGTATCGTATGGGAAATTGGTAATGTGTTAAGAATTCCATTGCCAGGTTTTTGAAGCTTTTGAAGGAACTACCTTTTAATTCAATGTACCATTTGATGACAGCTTCAGACAGGGATCTATGGAAAATATGTAACCTCACACTATCATCCATCAATGAGTTGGATGAACACCATAAGTGGCATGTCATGATGTGTGTAGAGGGATGTTTTCTTGGCTTACCATCGAACTTCAAGATATCTGATGGAAACTTGGAAGGAATTTATGGCCATGAAGGGTCGTGGGAAATAGGGTCATTCGTCAACCGTGACAAATAAATTAAGTCTAATGTTGCAAGGAAAGTCAATAGTGTGAATGAGTAGTGGGAGGGAGGTGAATTATTTGTTTTCCCGGATGGACCTTTCAGTCCCCTATATTTGTACTATTCGAGGGTTGAGTAGCTCATGAAGAGTGAGTGCCCCCAGGAATGGTGGCACTTCCAGAAGCATGATTGTTCCCAGATCCCAACATGCCCCCAAGGGGGATGCCCCCATGGGTAAATTTGCACCCTCCAAGGAAAACGTTCCCAAATTTAGTCCCAAGGAAGAAACCCCCAAGACATATGTGTTAACAAAGGGAAAGCCTCCCCACAGCAAAAATTTACCCCCAAGGGATGGACCCCCAAGGAAGGGTGTGATAACCTAAGGAAATTGGAAACCTCCTAACGTACTACTGCCCCCATCCTGATTAGGGACAACCCCAAAACCACTAGAAATATTCCACCCAAAAGGTACACCCACACCTGATGATGTTGGGTCGCTCGTAAGATTAGCAGAGGTGGAACGATTTCCACCTCCCATGTTGAAACCAAGGCTCGGCCCCCATCAAAAAAGGATACAGAAGTGAGCATCGAAATGGATGGGATGGATGTAGGAACACTAGGTATACTAATGCATAGAAAGGATGACATAGTTGGCATCCCCCAAATTGAGGGGCTTGTAGAAAAAGGCATGGACAATGTAGGTCTAATGGAGCTAAGGGGTGGTAATTTGGACATCACAGGGATGCCCCCAGTCCCACCTGAAGATGGGCTCAATGGCTTGGCCACATTGGACCTTGTTGACTACATTTTTGTCAACAAGTACTTAGTCAACAAAGCGTTGCCAGGATCCCTCTCAAATCAAAATGCTTGCACAAATTTTCACCCACTTTCATGCTAAAGTTGACACAATGTTCTTGGATAAGTTGTTAAGGGTTTGACCTATCACTCATATGACTTATTTTCGAGGCTCTCTGCATTCTTAACCTTGTCATTTCTATACTCATAATCTAGGTTCAAATATATTTCTCATGCCTTTCTTTTTCTAAGTATTCTATCATGTCTTAAAGTAATGACCTTGGCATTTTATCATATCAAAAGATAAAAATATTTTTTATTATTATATGACCATCTTTTATTTCACATCATTTAAGACCAACAATTTAGCCTTAACTTCATTTCCAATTAATCCACTCCATATTGTAAAATCTTTACATTAGATCCCTTACCATCATACAACTCCTTTATATTCCATGACTCACCTTAAAATCATTATATGATATCCCTTACCATCATATAACTCCTTTATGTTCCATGACTCACCTTACTCCTTTATGTTCCATGACTCACCTTACCTTCCTAGATTTTAATAAAGGAAAGTAAACAATTATTAGAAGTTCATGCCATACTTCTTTCAGGTCATACTTCTTCCTTAAATTTGCATTGACCCACTTTTTCAAATATCCCTCTCTAATATTTAATTATACCAAAATTTATTTATTTTAGGATTATCCTCATGCCATATCATGAAGAGAAAAAAGGTAACTTTGCTATGGATTGGATTATAGCATGTAAACACGTGGGTATAAGGAGTCAATGATTATTTACTTTGAAGAATAAGTGGATGTGACAAATCAACAGTATCTTCTTTTAGACTTGACATTACAATTGTGGTTTCTACTAACTCAATATGCCACATTGTGATAAGAAGACCAGCACTCAATGGCCACCTTGTTGAAGACTTGGATGGAATTGACGTATCGTTTCATATTGGAGATTTACTTTATGGTTACTCTATGGATCAGAACCTTCAAATTGAAACATGTAAATAGGTTTTTTAAATCACTTATGAGCTTTATAAGGTTCTGGATTATACCAATTATAAAAACAGGTACCTTGGAGATCTTTCTTGTATCATGTATTTCGACAGCACAATGGAAATCCTCCCTTTATGATGACAGAAAAGGAACGACATGGATGGATACGATTTGCATTTATCACCAAAATCTCATCGAATGATTTTAAATAACACAAAGTGCGCCACTCGATAAATGGATAGAATTATTCATGTATAGCACCGGATGAGGACGCTGAAGCATTTTTCTGTAAACATCGTTGCCATCATTGGGTATTTGGGTTTCAATTTTTGCCACATTATAATAGTTGAATGTATGAATAACGTCTTATATCACAGTCCCATGGTGATGCTCATAAAGTTTAAGGATTACATATATATTTCAAATGAAAAAGAGCATTGCCACCAGCATCTAACTCTTTGTTTGTTACTGCAAGAGAAAAGTTGAGTTGTGGAAATCAAAAGGGTTGACTATCAATATTAAGTTGAAGAGCAATATTGTCACTATAAATGAAGTGCACAATCTTGTTGATGCTCTCACTAATGTGCATAACACACGAAATCTCCCATAAGCTGCTAAATTACACATGAGTTTCAATCGGAATTTCAATCATATTCAGAGACTACAGCTGCATGTGATCTACTCAATCTGGAAAATGGATTCTTTGACTCTATTCTTGCTACTGAAACAGATGCCAAGTTTATAAGGATGATTTTACGACCCAAGTCAAAGAGAAAACAAGAAAGAAAAATGCAAAGCCGAGAGAGAGTTACTTATCAAACGATAAAAAAGAAACAGCATACGAGGAAAAAATTTGGGAGAGGTATGTTTGGAGTGCAGTAAGGTTTTATTCTTTGAATTATCATTCATTCTTTATACTTTCAGCAGGGATTGACTGAGTCTTATGAAGCAGCGAAGGGATGAAGTGAGGATGAGCTTTGTTGCTTCTCATAAGGTGAATGGTTTACTTGTCAGTTTGTTGTATTTAGGCCTGATTTTATTCAGCACTAATCAGTTTCTCATATGCAGGTTCTCACCTTGTGTTATCACCACCATTGCTCCATTCCATTTTTGCTCAGCTTTCTTCTTCTTTGGTTCTTAGTCATAGTCTACCCAAAGACTTGTAAATTCTAAAAATTCAAGAATGAAATAGGGAACATTTTTAAATAAAAATCAAAATATTGTAAGCTCTCAAATTGTTTCTTTATTTGTTTTATTTTAAATCTTATTTTTTTTCATTTTTTTTCTTAAAGAATAAAACAAACTAATAAATTTATTACTTTTGTAAAATTATGTATATAAGTTTTATTCATTTTATAAAAAAATTAGAAGATAGTTTTACTATTTACAAACCTTTTTTTTTAATTTTCTTTACTTACTTTATTGTTTTAGTTCTCTTATTATTTATTATATTTTAACTTTTAAAAGAAAAATAAAAGAAAATATATCACATCACTTTAGCATTAACATATTTACATTAACTCTTCATTAATTTTGTCTTAATTTACTCTTTTACAAAATAAATACAAAAATATTATTAAGTTAGGGTTTTCTTGTACATATTTTTCTCTAGTTGTTTAATTTCTTTTAAGTTTTGATTTAACTTTGTTATTTCAACTTTATGAACTCATACACAGAAGGAAATACAAAATTGTAAAGTTGCAAAACTAAACAAAAATTAAATATTTAAAAAAAGAAATACCAAGCAAACATGCTTGGATTTTAGGTTAGAGGAGATTTAGCTTAGAGTCTAATGTGTTTTCTTGTTGGGGCTATAAACCCAAGGTGACATTCTCGTCTCTTCTCGCTTATCCCCACGGGAGGTCAAGATATTGGTGTTAGGGACTCTTTAGTCCCTCAACATCAACAGATGCAACACACAGTCCTAAAATGGTGGAAGGATGACTAAACAAAGAAAAAGTTTCACTAAAATTTCCCTTACTTGGATCAGTATAGGTGCATTTGGCTCAGTCAAATGAGGGTTAAAAATTTTTGGACCTTCTTCTATCACTTCTACTTCAACCAAACCAATCTTTTCAAACCAAAGATAAGACCCTTCAAAATCCTTGTCACATATCTCATGTCGTTTTAGAGGCAGTTGCACCTCCATAATGGGCTCAAGTCCTCTTAGTCGACAAATATGACACGGTTATTCAACCATAATGAATGTAATAAGTGAAAATCCAAACACAATTCAACCTAAGTTCAACATAGACTCGGACTTAAAGAGCACACCCTTAATAAAACTAGTCTAACAACAAGAAAACCAATTGGATCGGGGGCCTTCTGAGAACCAATCCTATGGGGGAGATGAAGTCCCCACAATATTGGCTAGAAAATGTATGAGGAGTAGTTACAATGATATCTGCAAAACAACCATGACTAATCCAAGCACCTTTTATTAAGGCATGAACCCTCTAGGGGAACTGAGACCATGAACGAACGTCTACCCTAGGTACTATAGGCACATCCCACCTACAGTCACCTATGTGGCTATCTAGGAAAGGTCACTAAGGCTACCACCTCACATCAATGACTGAGCGAACAGTTATAGGTTCGACCACACGTAAGGGCAAGGTAACTAAGCTCGAACCTTCGAAGGTGAGACACCAAGGAAACCCTCGTATACGTAGTAATCGAAGCGATACTACAAACACTGAAACAAGCAGAGAAGGGTAATCTCTTTAATTGCCTCTTTGTGACCTTGTGCTTAACTCATGTGTTATAGGAGGCTCCCGACACACTAGATGCAAGAATGGATTTATCACTCTTTAATAATTCCTAAGCTTTGTTTTTGTGGCCTTGGAGGGTTTACTCTCCAATCCTATTACAAGGCCCTAATCCTATCTAATGTTGGTTCACTATGAAAGAAAAGTGTCTAACAAATTTTAGATTACGCATTTTCATTTTTAAGGTTATTTCTTAAGTCAAAGGGAAGTGATTGAAACTTTTGGTGATGTTATGACTCTTGACCCAACCAAGCAAATGCAAAGATGATAATGCAATTTTTTCCAATTTAATGAAATCTAGCTATGGGAGGGAGAGAGACTTTTTCCTTTTCTTTGCAAATTTTGTAAATGAAACCTCACACTCCAAGCAACCAACAAACAATTTCAGACCCAATACTTTCCAAAATGGAATCCAAACACTCTCACAATGCACTATGATTCTAATGCTTCAAAAGTAAGCATGCAACATTTTTTTGTCTTTTTTGGTTATTTTTTTCAATTGTAATGCAAATAATTCATTATCTAAGAAAGAATGCAAATGAAAAAGGAAAACCAACAACAATAGCAAGAAAAGGGGTTGTAGGAAATTGAAAGTGATCCTAAATTCATCCCACTCCAATGTCTCTACCAAGATCTCACCTACGGGGGTTGATCTAGTAATGGAAAATAGTTACAAAAGGAAAACCAATGCAACCAGTAACAAACACAACTACATATCTTCATATCTATTTGGTTTTATGCCCAACTTCATTGAATCTCTCAGACAGAAACATAAGATATCCAAGAAATGGAAATAAGCCACACAAATGCACTCAACAAACCCCTTGACAGGAATTTATGTGACAAAATAACTTAATGAGAGGTAAGTTTAACCATAACAGACCACTCAGAGACCTGAAGGATCAAAGGACAAACCTAATATCAAAGGCTTGGGTTTTCTATACAAATATGCAATTTTTATAGGACGTCGCGGGACATAGGCTAGTGATCTAGTGATTATCATTGTGGGACTATTGTGTTGCAACATGCAATGATTTAGAAAAAAAATATTTTTAGGAAAGGATGGATTTGTTCTAGATCTATCAGATATGATAGATCTAGGAACTAAGGGAATCAATGGAAGAAAAATAAAAGAAAATTGCAATCAATAAGAGGAAAGGATTAGAAAAGAGACTCAAACCATACAAGAATCCTTCCCCATTATGGTTGTCATTTTTGTTATGGGACAAAATCTCACAGGCATCTCACTGAATAATCAGAGAAAATCCCTAGGACCTTCCTAATGATCCTAGACAGAAAGGGGTTTATACTTCTATGGTTTCCCAGATATAGAGAAAACAAATTTTTTACACCCAATAAGGATAGACTAGTGTACCTTGTATCTGGAGGTTGTTCCTATGTATCTTGGTTGATTCAGATCTAAAGTTCCAGCTCCAGCTCCTACAATCTGCTCCCTACACGCAAGCAACAAACAATACCAATATTCTTCTTTCTCTAGTGTTAGAAATCATCAATATGTCTCAGATCTAATTTGATTTATCATTCACTCAATCAAATCCAAACATATGCTTAATAGAATACAACCTATATGGGGAAATCCACTGATTTATTAGATATGATAGAGAACATACATCAAAACATACCTTGGTGATGATGGGACATTATCCCTTGATTCCTTGCTCCTTGCTTCTCCCTTCATCTTCTTCGTCAAGTTAGGCTCTCTGACTTCTAGTTGTAATGGACAAGACAAACACCTCTGCAAATGGACAACATAACAATACTCTTGATTATTCCCCCCCCCCCCTTCCCAATACTTTCCTTTATTATATAGCTCTTTGGAGGAGGCTTGGGATAGCTCCTAGATCTTCTAGAGGCCACTATAGACTCAAATATTGTGAGTTCCTAGGCCTATGACACGAAGATAAAGGTCATCCCTTATCTATCACTTCATAACTCCATGAATCTATAAGGTTTGACAGTTCATCATCCGTTGAACTACTACCAATATACGATGATCATTGCATGTTGAACCCTCTTAGAACTTTGATGACCTCCAAAAACGGGATAAATCTTAGGAAAATCATGTGTTTAGGCTTGTATAATCTTATGAATTCCCTTTTGACATGTAGGGTGGAAATTAAAGGTATAACAGGTTCTAAAATGGAGTGTGAGAACTCCTCCTTGTCCCTACCCTCTAGACGAACTATAAAATTAGACTACTTACTTCGTTCCAAAGTTAATATTGCAAAATAGATTTGTGGAGTCAGGGGTTTGTCCCGATACAAGGGAGGATGAATTCAAGCAGGAAGAAGGTCTTTTATCTTTATTTCCCAATCTAAGTCCCTGAAGGAAATAAGGAGTGCCATGCAGTTGACTAATCATCGGGACCTTAGAGCAGGGAAATCCCAATAAGGGGTTCAAAAGTGATAGTTCTCTATTTAAATCTAGGGGATTAGGAGGCACTCCAAAGAGTTAAGCCCTCAAAAGGTTGGTAGCGATAACTAAAGATGATTTTATTATTGTGCAAGAAATAATGTGTAGTGTTGTAAAGCAAAGGAAGTTTTTCAATAGTTTTCTTAGGGACTGGTATTTATATGAAATTGACTTTGTGGGTATCTCTAGGGGACTCCTTTCTGCATGGAATCCTAAATTTATAGCCTCAAAATTAGAGACTTTCTCCTCAGGAATTTTTGTTGATTTAGAATACAAAATATTGAAGTGCTTTCTCAGGCTAATCAATGTGTACGGGCCCTTTTATGATATATTTTCTTTCTAGGAAAATTTGGTATCTTTAAGGATGCTCGAGTCTTCTAAGGTTATTTTAGGTGTTGATTTGAATTTCACAATATCTCTGTGATATGTATGGGGGGCACGGCCTAGACATGACCTGCAAGAAGGTTTCTTTATTCACTGGATAGAAAAAAACAAGTTGATTCATAGAGAACCATAAAAAATCACCCAAACATGGCGAAACGAGTGAAGAGGTCAAGAAGCAATGGAAAAAATATTGGATAGGTTCTTATTGTCAAAACATTTAATGGATAATATTTAGAGAATCAAGTCTAAGGTAGTGTTTGGGGGAATCTCATACCACATGCCTATCATTATGGAAATTGACAAAAATTATTTGCATTCTCTGTCTCCTATGGAATTCAAGCATGCATGGCTATGTGAGGAAGACTACAAGAGTCTAATTAAAGACCTTTGGTCTCCATTGGTAGAATATTTTGTCCTCTCCTTTATGTAGCAATTTGCCTGAAATATTTCAAAAGTGTCTCGAACAACAAAAAAATGGCTAAGGAATTCAATGAAAAGGCTTCCGAACAACTGCACCAAATAGAGTATAAGCTGAGTGAAATATTGATTGAATAACATGCCAATTAGCATAATACCAAAGAATAGAACGCAACAACTTGATGCAGAAAATATAGGAGCTTTTAGCATATGAGGAAACCTAATGGTGTTTAAAAAGTAGGGCCCTCTTGCTAAAAGAGGGAGATAACAACACAAAATTCTTTCACAATTATGCCTGTCAATGCAAGCAGGCTAATACAATTTGGGAAGTGAAAAATCACAGAGGAGAAATGGTCTCATCTTTTGATGAAGTTGTTGTCGTAGGTAAAGATTTTTACTCAGACTTATTTAGGGCACCTCTTGGTTGTCCAATAGAAGAAATCTTGAACGTTGTTTCTCTCTTTCCTAATACAGTGTCTGAAGAATCGAATGTTTCCTTGTGAGAAGAAATAACAGAAAAAGAAATTATATCAACTCTCTCCTTTCAAAAAGGAAAAATCCATGGCCCTAATGATCTAACTGTAGAATTCTTTTTAGGATTCTTCGAGTTACTAAAATTTGATCTTATTAAAGTGGTAAATGAGTCTCAAAGATTGGGGACGGTGTGGAATTATTTTAATGCGACATTTCTATCCCTAATTCCTAAAAATAAAGACCTTGATTCATTTGTAAACTTTCTCCCAATATCTTGTTGTAATCTAATTTACAAACTTATAGCCAATATAATTGCCTCTCGCCTCAAGCCTATTTTTTAGCGGCTTTATCACTGAAGAGAAATTTAGTTTCCTGGATAGGCATAAAATCCATGATGTGGTTTCAATTACACAATAGGTCCTTCACTCCATGAAATAGAAGAAAAATCATGGGTTCATGATGAAGTTGGACCTTTCTAAGGCTTACGATAAGATCAACTGAACCTTTGTACGCTTGGCCCTGATTTAGATGAGGATCAATCTCACGATCGTAAATTGGATAATGGGGTGAATTGAGTCCTCTTCTCTTTCAATTCTAATGAATGGATCTCCCTCCTCCTTCTTCTGTATATCTAGGGGACTCTGTCAAGGATTTCCTCTCTCTCCTTTCATATATTTTTTGCATGTGGATGGTCTTAGTAGGATAATACTTCAAGCTCGTCGAAGAAATATCATTCAAGGAATAAATGTTTCTACGGATTTTTTCTAACACACTTGTTATTTGTAGATGATGTAATCATATTTGGTGTAGGCTTTGTTCAGAAAGTAAAATATTGGTCTATTTTCTTTGACTCATTCTGCCTCGCGAGAGGAATGCAAATAAGAAATGAAAAATCAGAGGTTCTCACCAGTGCTTTGGAAGCAGAAGTGATTAGACATCATGAAGATTATATGCATTTTGACAGGAAGAGTATTGATGATGAGATAAAGTACTTAGGCTTTGAATTGAAGCTAAATTCCTACTCATTCGATGACTGGGCATGGATAATAACAAATATTCAAAGTCAAATTTCTTTGTGGTCCCATAGATTGATTTTCAAGGGGGGGGGGAATTGGTTTTGATTAATTTGGTTCTGAGTAGTATCCTAGTGTATTGGACCACAATAGCCAAAATCCCCAAAGGAATTCGAAACAAGGTCAAAAATATTTGTTTCCATTTCCTTTGGCAAGGTAATAAAGATTTAGGAGGTTCCCACCTAGTGACATGGAATCAAAATGCAAAGCCAAAGAAGCATGGAGGATGGGGGGTAAAAAATGTATTCTTGTTCAGTAAAAGCTTGGCTACAAAAATATTGTGGCATTTGATACACAATAAGTCGCTTTAGGGAAAAGTCTCATCTACAAAATATTTCCTAGGTCAAACTCAAGAAGAATGTCTAAGGATGTCGAGGAAGTCGGGGGGAAGTTGGGTCAATTGGATGGAAGGCAGTGATGGAATCCTATCTGATGATAGGAAGATATTTATGTTGGAAAATTGGAAACATAAGGAATGTTAGAGTTGGAGAAGATCCATGGATTGGATCAAGTGAAGGGTTTAAACTATCATAAGAATTTGTTGAAGATATACACATTCAAGGAGTTTTCTCACTATGGGACGCACATCTATATGATCAAAGATGGAATGGGGTGAAGTGAATGGAAAGGGGTGGATATTTTAGGTCTGAAAAACAACAAAAAGGAAGAATGGAACTCCTTCATTAGACTCCTATCATCTAATTTTATTGATGTGTGGGAAGAAATAGAGGACTTAATTTGTTGGTCCAAAAATGAAAAGAGAAGCTCTTTTATAGCCAAATTGGGTTACAAGTTGCTAGTTGATGATGATTTCACAAGTGAAGTTAAAGCATGGTGGTCCCTATTGTGGAAGGGAAATTCCCCTCTTAAGGTAAAAACAATTTCCTGGTTGGTGCTAGAAAACAAAATTTTAGCATGGGATAATGGGCGTGGAACGGTCTGAGTCAGTGTGTTCTATGCAGAAACAATGAGGAGACAATGCACCATATTTTCATCTCATGCTTGTTTATTCATAAAGTATTGGCAGAGGTGTGTGCATCGCTAAAATTTGGATCTTCAATTCCATAAGGGGGTTTAATTTATTGGATGCAAAGTTGGTTTAAGAATGGTAAGGACAACCCTTATAGGTCAATTCCCCTTTTCTTGATTTATTGCATCTGGTGGGTATGTAACTCTTGTGCATTCCAAAATAGGTTTATCCATGTGGAAGAAATTGTTGGTCTAGTTCAAAAACTCTCAAGAGAACATATGCATATGGAGAAAGCACCAAAATTTAGAAATATTACTGAGCCAATAATTGATAAGGAAATTCCATGGAGTTTCTTTGATGGGGCCAGCCAAGGCCACCTGGCTCGATGTGGAGCTAGAGTGGTTATCTTTATATCTTCAAATCATTATTATAACATCCTATACACTCCAAGGTGAGGCTCGAACATGAAAGCATAATTAGAAGCTTTGTGAGCTCTCATGTTCATGGTTAATTCTTTGAATCTTCAAAAAATCCAGTTGTTTGGTGTCTCAAGAATAGTGGTGGATTGGGTCAACAAAAAAGGAGATATTCAAGTGGCTTGTCTAGTAGCCCGAAAGGCTTAGGTATGGGACTTTATTGTTGGGTTAGAATGGTTCTCTTGCAACCATGTATATCACGAGTTAAATGAGCCAAGAGATAAGCTATCCAAGAAGGCGTTGGAGATGCAGAAGGTACCTTCTTTTTTCAGGAATTCTTCGATGGGCAATCCATGGAAGGCATGATCTATTTATAATGAAAATGTATAAGAATGAACAGTGGAAAATGTATCTAGAAATAGTTTTTGTAATGAATGAAGAGCAGAAAGGATAATATAGAGGAAACATATCAGTAATTTTTGAATGGTAAAGGAATGGGATAGTTTATTTTGGAGTAGTCCTTAATTGGACCGAAATACGTATATTTTTTTTTTACAGAATATTAAGTTTTTTCTTGCTCAGGATATTAAGTTTTTTCTTGTATATATATATATATATATATATATATACCACTAAACTCCAACACCATATAATCTTAAAATTAAAAATAGTACTCCCAATCCAATCACTTTCTTGGAGGCTTGGCTTCTACCCATTAAAAGTAAGACTTATGATTAGGTACTCAATGTCTTGGCACAAGCTAATCAACATGAAGATTGATAGGTTCGTATAGTTGCTTCAAATACCAATAAAATTCATTCAAGACTTAGTAGAGGGTGGAGTAAATATTACTAGCTTAAATATTGGAGTATAAATGAGGTAGTTTCTCTTCAGAATATTGATACTATAATACCTTGATTTTGATCCTTCGAATGTATTGGATTAAATTGTGTACAAATAGTAGGTGTGAGTTTATAATGACAAGAGGCTAGCCATGTGGGCTTAAATAAATAACCCTTCTTGTAGATAATGTAAATATGCTCTTATAGATTCCTAGTATGGATCTCAACGCCAAGGCTTGATTAGTGAATGGCTAGGCATGTATGATGTAAATATAATTATGCAGACCATGTGGTAGGATTTCCATAGTGAACTCAAGTTATGTAAATGTTAATGTTGGAATATCATATACAATGGTCTAAGATGGATAAGGAGAGCATGGGAGGGGCTATGATTCCACTAGAATGGGAGAGAAAGGGGGCCTATGGGAAAGTAAATCCTCTATTTCCAAGTGCCAACCTTAGAACTCATATATTTTCCATCATTTTCTAAGTGTCATCCTTGGCTATGTTCTCCATTACTAACCATTACCAATTTGGAAATTGACAAAATTAGTGCCACAAAGAGGAAATTGTAGTCATGGTATGGAAGATAGATGATTGTAGGTGAGATTACAAGTTGGGCTAGTTAGAAATCCATCGCCCACTATGCACTTTCTACTCTTTGTATGCTTAAGTGCCAAGTATTTTTCTGGGAGGAAATTTTCATATAGCATGCAACAAATTGGGCTCTTTCTACCTACATTGAAGAACACCGGAGGGAAGAATAACCCCAAGGGACTATCGAGCAAAGAAAGGGAATATTTTTCTTCTATTGTGTGGGGTAATGGAAGAGAGTACCATGGTTTTTTAAGGACTAAATGAGATGCTTGTAATGCTCTGAAGTGATTGAATTGGATAAGCATGAGAATAGATGGGTTGGGATAAGAGAGATAGAAGCTTATAATTTAGTTCCTTTTCTCTAGTGGCCTCATAATCCCACCTGGGTGTAGTATCTACAGTAGACACATATGGTTGGGTGGAAAATTGCTCTTATGTAGCCATGTTCTTGGAATTTATTCAATCAAAAGATAAGTACCTTATCGTTGTTGATGAATAGGCAAAATTTATGTGATTTTATGTTATGGAAATCTATGTGTTTTGCATATTGTGTGTGATTATGATTAAATTTGGTCATGGGAATTGATAACCATGAATTTTTCTTAGTCCATGTTTGTTTAATTTTTCTACATTATAGTTACTTCCACCTATGTGTACATTTTTTTTAATTATGGTCCTTCTTGAGAGGTTTTCAATATTGGCATTGTGGAGATTAAGCCTCTGAGTGACAAAATTTGAAAGCCATATTCATGGCTACCCATCCCCTAGTAGGAAGTACTAGGTTGTGACGCCATAGATACCATTAAAAATGCTATCACAATTAAATTTGAACAGAAATTGTGGTCCAATGAACAAATTAAGAATAAGAGAAAACTAATGTATTATTAAGAGATCATAAACCCCAACTTTGAAGACCAAAATTATCAATTTAAATTAAGCATCCTAAAAAAGAAAATTTTCTAAAATAAGAACAAACTTTCATGAGCTTCATAGTAAAACTAAAGTTAAAACAACTTCAAAGGAAAGAGTATGTAATTTATGTGATACTAAGATGGTGGAGCCTGAAAAACACTTTCTCTTGCGCTACCTTTGCCTACACCGCCATTAAAATTAAAACAAAAACTAGGTATATCGACATTATAAATGCAGAAAACAAGATACAAGATGCAAATAAGATTAAATATGTGAAATATACCATCGTATTATGATAATTAGAATAAACAAAGCAATGTTCACTTGCATATTAAGGTGGGGCGACCTTATATTGAGAAAATCTCCAAATAAAACAATAATCGGCCACATATTCCACAGCCTCCTATCTCTTTAAATAGATTATCAATGGTGATACCCTAATTACTTATGTTCCCATGATTAATGGGTACCAACTACCTAGTGGGACATATTTAATAAAGAGGACCCTTTTGCATTAAATAACTATCCACTACACTCTAACGGACCTTATTCAAAAAGAATGGCCACATACATTAGTTGAATAATTCATATTAACCTAAAGTAGGGAGGTTAGGGTAGGACCCTAACATTCCCTCCCCCTTCAAAAGTAGAGTTGTACTCAAAGTTGGAGGTGAAGAAATTGCTATAGAATCATTATTGGTTCTCATGTGGCATTTTTTCACTACATATATTTCCATTGGATCAATAATTCTTGAACCATGTGTTAGTTTAATTGATACTCTTTGTTATCCAATATTGCTTCCAACTAGAGACAAAGGGAGCCTTTTTCATCGAGGTTTAGTAAATTAGTTGAAGGAAAAGAAACACCTAGTCCCCTTCTACATAAATAATGTTATGAGTGATGTTGGTCATCTTGTTATTTCATTATGTTTTGTGCCATAACCAAATTTTCCATAAGTGCGCAGAGAATGGCTTCTCTGGTGTGAAGTGTGTTATCCACTATGTGAACCTTGGAGGTGCCTGGAAAATAGTATGTCGTTGACAAGGGTTTTTGGCCATAAAAAACTTCATATAGTGTCATTTTGGTAGTTCCATGACAAGTGGTATTGTACCACCATTTTGCAAGGGGAATCCATTATGTCCACTTATGTGGTTTTAAGAAGTGAAGCATTGAAAATAAGTTTCTAAGAACTTGTTGACAACTTCAGTTTGAGCATGTGTTTGGGGATGATATGCAATGCTCGTGTTTCGTTCGATACCTTGAATTTTAAACAACTCTTGCCAAAATTTGTTGGTGAATGAAAGGTCTCGATATGACACAATGAAAATGGGCATGCCATGTAAATTAAAAATATAATCCATGAAGACTTGGGAAACTTTGGGGGGAGGGGGGGTGGGGAGGTAAATGGGTGTGATAAAGAAAAAAAAATGAACATATTTGAAAGATGATCGACTACCATTGTTGTAACCTTGAGATGTTCCCAGTTTATTAGGAACTATACCAAGGCATCTCAAAACCTACTTTAGGTCATAAGTTGGCTCTTGGATCAAAGGGGGCTCCCTCATCAAATTTAAGACAACTTACTGCCCATTGTCACTAAGCAATAAATCTTCAACACTAAGCTCAAGATGTCATATTTAAATGAATAAAGAAAATGTTCAAAAAGGTTGAGGATAATAATTATAACCGACTATAAAAAGATTGTAAACCTCTCAGACTGAAGGCCTTTCCACTGGGAACAAAGTCTCATTCAGTAGAGAACAAACACTAATTATGGCATATGGAAGAAAAAGGAGGAAAACAATTAATCACAATCTTGATAGTGAGTGAGGAAGTCATTGTAAAAATTAGATGAAGAAAGAATGGTTTGTTGGGAATTTAAAGCAATGAATCCAACAAATTGATAAGTGTAAAAGCAGGGCATGATAATGAATCCAACATTATAAAACTTGTAAAAGTAACTTGTAGGTGTATGAAAATGCATATATTGAAGGAACATAAAATAGGGTTGAAATGGACTCAAATTCCTATAATCTGACACTCTTTATCTGCATAAATACTTCATGCAAAATAAAGATGATAAAACCAGATGTAACACAAATTGTATTTTATCTATCTTCAACTCACACAAATCTAACCTGCAACTTACATTATACAATCTCTTGATTTATGAACAACAGTGGTGTTCATACCAAATTGTTGTTTTCAAATTCATTCAAATGATGAGAAAAGAACAAAGATTTAGCATGAGAAGCTTAATACTGAAAATAGAGGAAAAACAAGGCTCTATATAAATTAGAGGTGAATCCATGAATGCTTCTCTCAAACTCAGAAAATTTAATATTAATGGCCCCTTGGGATCACTACAGAAAACCTAGCTTACACTGCCAAAATATCCAACCTCTAACCCCTTTTCATAAGTCTTCAGCTATTGCTTTTATCCTCATCAAATGCTTGAAGTTCTACATGGAATCGTGGAACTAGTTTTCAATAATAGTATGAAGATAAGGGCCCTTTTTGCATGCTTCCTTAATGCCTTGAATCCTGAAACTGCATACATTGGATTATGGAACTGCTTCTTAGAAGAGTCTTCAAATAAAATTTTCTAGAAAAATAATATCTCATTGCATAAGTTGTCTCATTATATCAATAAATAAGAAATTATATTATCTACATTTAATTTCTTATAACCCTAATTGCTAAGTATTTTCCATTTTCGATCTCTCCAGTATTTGTTTCCCTTTGAATCGCTAAACATAGGAAAAATCATCTCCATGCTATTTATTGCCACCTGTTTCTGACCAAGATAGCCTCACATTGAGTCTTTGTCCAAATAAGAAGTTGGTTTTCTTTGATTTGATAATTGCTTTGTTGTTATACATATTTTCAAAGATGTTGATATTTAATGTGAACAAGAGATAAATGGTTGTCCTTTTCTTCAACATTTCTAGTCAATATAAATCCACTTTTGTGAGTTCATAACAAGAAGTTGCAAGAGCATATACCCAAGAAATTGTAGCATAGCATATGCATAAGCAAATCTTTAGCCAGGATTAAAGCTCCACTAGGTCACCAGTCAACCAGACCACCCAGAAATTGAGTATCATCGAAGACCAGGAACCAAACCATTAGATGTTTAGTATAACCAAAGATCAGACGATCATGACATCGTAGGTTTAAGATAATAGAGAATCGAGGACCAAGGATTTAATATAATCGAGGACCGGGGATCGGGGATTTAACATAATCGGTGACCGAGGGTTTAAGATAATTTTGGGGATTGGGCATCTAAGATAATTGAGGATCAGGGTTTAAGATAATCGGGGACCAAGGGTTTAGGATAACCGAGGACTGGGGGTTTAGTATAATCGGGCCACCATGCATCGAGAATTCGTACCACTATTGTACATTGTAATGAAAAGCTTTGATCAGAACACCAGATCATCAGTCCACCGATCAAACCAGACCACTAGGAGATCAGGTACATAACACTTAGTTTTGGTTTGACCCGGTGTAAATTCGGTTGACTTGGGGTTTTCAACAAAAGAAAATTGATTTGTTTATGGATAAACCCAATATATTTTTGCTAAATTTATCCAATGAGAATACTTTATATTCAAGGACATTCTTGGCTTTAGTAGACCTATAACTTAGGTGCATGATTTAATTTGTGGCTTAGTAATAGGAATAATGGACATAAGTATGAAGGAGGTCAAAGTAGACTCGAAAGGGGTTTGAGGCATGAACAAGAAAGTCAATTTTGGGAAAAAAATGACAAAATTTGACGAAGTTGATTTATGTTACAACATTAGGCTCCATCTGGGGATTGTGTCTCCCTACAAGGAACTAAAGAACTAGAGACCTTGTGCCTTCACTCTTTAGCAATTTGAAACTTAATCCTTGTTTACTCTTTCAAACCTATAAAATTATTGTGCCTACTTTGAAACCATTTCCTAAAACCAACTTGTTCTTTGTTTTGTGCATCCTACTTATTATTTAATATTGCAACATATTGTATGTGCAAACTTCAAACAAATTGCTCTAACAAACTGAACTAAAATACTAAAAATAGATGCTCTAAGACGGGCTTATTTATGAACAAAATCTCCTACTCTAATCCATTTCAATCACTTTGACTAAGTGAGCACATACTTCAAGTAAAACAATGAAAGAAAATGATTGATTGATTGAAATTTGTTCATGATTTTCATTATGAATAAAAACAGAGATAATAATAGCTTTGACTCAATCTAAAAATGATTTTCATACTCACAGTTTAACAATAATATAAAGATGGAACTGATCAAAACCCGCAAATAGACGACTATCGGATCTTGGAAAACATGAAAGAAAATATCTTGATCATCAATGAATACCTTGTCTTGATCCATATCACTGGATTTCTTTTGCATGGCTTATGTCTCCTCAACTACTTCATGTTCAATATTATCTAGCTCCTTAATTTTAGGAACAAGGGGTAGCAGTACATTTACTTGAGACTCCTCATCAAAATATTTATAATGATCATAAGTTGGGGAACTAATACACACCCATGTGTATTTTGATCTAAAAAACTACTTTTCTTCATTATTAATGTTTCCCTTTCAAATATGATTTTGAAGACAAGAAAAAAGCATTCCAAAATTACTTAGCAGGTTTTCTTTAGGCTTTGACGCATACTTTTCTGAATTTTGATAAATAATATTCAAAGCATCTGAGAGCCCTTTATCTTTTTTAAGATGAAAACATTCATTATGATATTCACATAACATATTTCTTTAATCTTCAGAATGTATCTGAAACTCGTCATCAGTGTCCTAAGAAGAGGCATCAATCTTCCAAAATAAATCTTGACATTTATCATTCAGAGCAGGAAAAATTATTTGTAACGTAACCAACCACCCACAGGATGGCCACGCTACCTCAAAAACACACTTTAAAAACTGATTTCAAAATTCTTATAACATTTAATTAATAAAGAAGCATGAAATACATGCATGCAATAATTAGGATTCATGTTACACCATAAAATAATTGGACAATATGCCATGCACATCAATAAACAACAAGCATGCATATTATAAAAATGAATCTCAGAGATAATAGTTAATACACAGTGGAAATAAATATACAGGCATAGAAACACATGGCAGAGAGAAATTATCTTAAACAAAATCAATCACCAATTGGTTGTAGACCAAGGACGCTACACCCAACCATAGACGTTGTTATTCCAAGTCTCAACGGCAGGTCACCCCCAACCCAGGGCTATGAATCCACAAGGACAGTTCCAGGGTGTCACTCAGCTTCCCAAACCAGTCAACACTTAAGCTCTCATAGGTTTCTCAACACACAACAATCCAAAGTACAACAGCTCTCTTCTCTCCAGCCTGCACCACCCAAAGACAATGAACCCCCTTCAATGACACACAGTCCCTCAAGTTGTCCACTTCTTTCCAAGGCTCCAGTGCATCTGGTCAAGAATCTCTATGTTGGGACTCTCAATATTCGTAGTTGTGTACAATTTTTAGCACATGTCAATGCATCTCAGGCATGCAGGCACAAATTCATGGCTGGAATACACTGGTCATTAATACAACTAGCAAACAATGTCTTCTTCCTCAGCAATTTGTTTTTCCTTCCTCGGCCAAGATCAAGGATGAATGAGAAATAATGAATAAGTGAAAAGAGTGAATGGAGAGAGTGAACACAATGAAGAGTGTGAACCCCCAAACAATCCAAATATGGGTTTATATATTTACTTGGAAATCAAGAACCACATGGCCTTCCCCAAGAAGCTCATGTAACCACTTCTCTTAATTAAAACAATTATGGATAAATAAAATATAATAAAAAGACTTAGCCCCTTAAGCACCCTCTCTTGTGGAATCATATCCCCCTATAACTCTTGTCCTTGTCCGTCTGGCACCCAACGATGTATTTTATTATTAATAATGATCAAAGCATTACATTTCCTAGGCACTCCAACCTCTTTTAATTGTTTGTGTGCTCCAACCTTTCACAAAGTAAACAAAATACATTATTTAATCTAGGGACTCAAAATCGGGGTATTACATTCCCCTCCCCTTTATTTTGGCACTGTCCTCGGTGCATATACAAAACAGAAATCAAAATTTCAAAATCCTTCAAAAAATCCCAGGTACTCTGCTTGCATGGAATCTTCATGCTCCCAAGTAGCATCTTCAGGACCGTAGCAGGTCCCTTGAACTTTTACCAGTTCTATGACTCGATTCCACAACATTTTGAATTTTTTGTCCAATATGCACATCGAGTGGACCTGAAAGTGTCCTTCTTTCTCCACCTAAATCAAATTCCTATCAATAACATGGTTAGGATCATGTACATAATTTTTTAGCAAAGAGACATGAAATACATTATGCACATTCATGGAAGCAGGCAATGCAAGCATGTATGCAACTGGCCCTATTTTGTCCAATATCTCAAATCAAACACAGAATATGGTTGCTAACTTTGTACAGTTTCCCAACTTCAATGAGATCTTCTTGGGATTCACTTCCAAAAGCACATGCTCTCCCACTTTAAATTATCTATTTGTCTTATTCTTATCTGCATAACTTCTCTGTCTATATTGTGTTGCATTCAAATTCTGCTTAATTTTAACCATCTGGTCTTCCATATCCTTGAGCAATTCAGGCCCAAGTACTACTTTGTCAGTTGGATTTTCCCAACTCGCTAGAGTATTTCATTTCCTATCATACAAATTTTCAAATGGGCTCATCTTCAATGAAGCTTGAAACCCATTATTATAGGAAAATTCAACCAAATGCAAGAAATAATCCCACTTAGATGGATTATCCATCACATACATTCTCAACATGTCTTCAATCACTTGGTTGACTCTCTCTGACTGCCCATTTGACTGTGGATGGTATGTTGTGCTAAAGTTCAGATTTGTACCAAATCCTTTAAATAATTTCGTCCAGATATTTGAAGTAAACTTTGTGTCTCTATCTAAAACAATTTCCTTAGGTATTCCATGCAACCTAGCATTTTCCCTCATGTAAATTTATGCAATATTAGTTGTTGTCTGAGTCATTTTCACAGGAAAAAAATGAGTAGTCTTTTTCAATTTATCGGCCACTACCATTATTGAATCATGTTGTCGAGTTTTCCTAGGAAACGTAGTTATAAAATCAATGGTTACCACTTCCCATTTCTTCTCTGGAGTTGGCAATGGATGTAGCAAACTCGTTGGGTGTATACTCTATGCCTTCACTCTCTAACATTCCATACCTTTGGCAATGTAATCAGCAACATCCTTCTTCATTCCTGGCCAAAAGAATTGGCTTCTTACTGCTGCAATTGTTTTTTGGTAACCGGGATGTCCGGCATATCGAACATTATGCATTTATTTTAACACCAAATTCCTAAGTTCTCATGAACTAGGAACATAAATTATATTCTTATGCATAATTAATCCATCTTCCTTAATCTCGTATTATTTAATTTTATGTTGTACATTTTCTTGTTGTAAAATTTATTTTACCTATAGGTAATGTTGATATGTAACAACAACATCTAAAATTCTGCTCTTCAAATCTGATCGATGCATATTAATGGTTGTAGCATGCATGAGATGTACTCTTATGTTGAGTGCATTGGCAACTTTACTTTATTTTCCTTTGATATGATTGATGTCAAAGTCGTAGTCACTTAAAAATTATAGCCATTTTGTTTTCCTAGCATTCAAAATTATGGTATGTCCTTAATTAAAATATATTTCCCATGAGACAATGCCAATGCATGAACTATGGCAACAAGCTCCAAATCATGTGTGGCATAATTCCTCACATTTTCTTTAAGATTTATAGACTCATAGCTAATGGCATGTCCATTTTGAGTGAGGACTCCACCAAGTCCTTCCTTGCATACATCTGTACATACTACAAAATTCGTATTTCAGTCAACAATCTTTAAAATAGGTGCACTGGTAACTAACTATTTTAACAAATTAAAATTCACTTCACACTCTGTTGTCCATTCAAACTTAATTCCATTCTTTTGAAAAGAAGTGATGGTATGAGCAATATTACAGAACCCTACTATAAACCTCATGTAGTGTCTGACTAATCCCATAAAAGGTTTGATTTATGAAACATTCCTAGGCGTTGGTCATCCTCTATTGGATTCAATATTATCTAGATCTACTACTATACCTTCTTCTAAAACAATGTGTCCCAAATAATGGATTTGTTCTCAGTAAAAAGAATACTTACTAAGATTGGAATAAAGATGATGTTCTCTCAGCACTTGCAACACCAACCTCAAGTGATGTTCGTGCTCTTCCTCTAACTTAGAATAAATAATCATGTCATCCAAAAACACAATCACAAACTTATCGAGATAATTTATGAATATGTCATTCATTAAGCACATAAAGTCAGTTGGTGCATTGGTCAGTCCAAAGGGCACCACTACAAATTCATAATTTCCATACCTAGTTCTAAATGTTGTCTTGTTGATGTCTTCTTCCTTGATTCTTACCTGATGGTATCCTGATTTCAAGTATATTTTTGAAAATAACTTTGCTCCTCTTAGTTGATCAAAGAGGTCATCAATTCTGGGTAGAGGGTATTTGTTCTTCACCTTGGATTTATTCAACTGTATAAAGTCAATGCACATCCTCAGGGTTCGATCATTCCTTTTGACAAGGAGTATTGGTTTTCCCCAAGGTGAAACACTTAGGCATATGTACCCCTTCTTCAACAATTCTTCCAGTTGCATTTGTAATTCTTTTAATTTAGGTGTACTCATTCTGTAAGGATTTTTTTATATTGGCGCAGCTCCTGGTACAAAATAAATAGAGGTATTTCCCTCTTTTGGGGCAATCCTAGTATTTCTTGGAATACATCTTCAAACTCTTGCTATACTGGAAAATATTCAAGGCTTGGCCCTTTTGTCTTTTCTGTCTCCCCCATATGAGCTACATATAATTGACATCCTTTCCTGAAACATCTCTTCAACTATAAGGTTGAAATATCCCTTATAGAAATGGGTCTTGGAATTCCTTTCACAATGCTTTTTTTTCTTTCTTCATCAAGACATGTAAATGTCTTGTTATGACAATCTAGGATAGCATGGTGGTTGTCCAACCAATCTATTCCAATTAGGATATCATAAGATCCTAATGGGATGATATTCATATCAGCATTAGTATTCACTCCATTAAGACTTATTGGACAACCTCTTACCATCTCATTGATCCTTCTTTTGGTTCCAGTGGCTAGATGAACCAAACTTGACTTCTCAAGCTTAATTTTCTCGAAATCTAATCTAACCACTATTTTAGGATCAATGTAACAATGGATTTCTCCTAAATCAATTGAGATGGCAATGGAATGATTAATGACCTTACCTTCCTTCAATCATATTAGATTAGTGATCCGGATTTATGAGCATAACGAAATAAATAACATACTGAATACAATAACACAGAGATACAAGGAACAACAACAGACATCCAATGAATAATAACTTCTATTGAATAAATAAAATAGGTTGAAACTATAAAATTGTAGAACTGAAAACAACTTGCTCGAATGGTGGTAGTTATCTCTGAGAAGAGATGTGGCTGCTACGTGCATATGTTTGAGCATAATGATTACAATGAGGCTCTAGAGGCCTTTTTAACATTATTCATGAATTCCAAAACCCTATACATCTAAAAACCTAACCCTAGGAGATGAAACGCCAAAAGTTATGTGGGCCCTGATGGGTCAGTTAGTACCTCAACTTCTCGGGGTCGTAAATTTTTCATATGACCTCTGTTTTAGGCACATGATAGCCCATTGGAAAGGTCTTTTAGAGAGCTACACATTATGTCATCAAAATCTGATTCCATCTATAGTTTGACTATGGTAAGCCAAAAAAACATTTTTCAGAGCCCCAAAATGATCCTAGAAGTACAAAAAGATGTACTGACATGAAAACTTCCAAAATAAGGCAGTTGGATTAGGTGGGCGATCACCAATCTCCACCCAACAGTTGTGCAGGGCTTCAGATAGCCCCGAAAGTGTAGAACCCACAATTACAAAGAACTAAAGAAGAACTTGTTGAACTAAAATTGTCAAAAGGAGCTAGTTGGAATAAGTCGGTGGCCACCAATATCCACCTGGATCAGTCCTCCCCCCTTAGGAAGAAATGGTCTCCATTGCATTGAGTGCCCCTATAAGGTGAGGAAATTTCTACTAAATTTGGCCCTGTGTGAACCATTTTCCTTGGTACAGAAGCTGCCCTACCTTGACAACCCAATAAAATTGGATCCTTTGCTAGCGAGTGCCTTTGACCTATGTTTCCATTATGTGATTAGTGGATGCATGTTCCATGCAGTCATGGTTGAGCTATGTTGGTGTCAATTGTTCTCCGATCTCTAAGGTGTCCAATAATAGTGGAAAATATGGTCGGAGGAGGTCCACATTGAACACTTCGTGCAATCCAAGGAAGGGGGGAGTGTTGAGCTCAAAAGCATTGTCTCACATAGCCTTGGTGATAGTGTAAGGCACATAGTGAAGTGGATGAAGGTTCTGATGGGGCCCTACAAGGCATTCTTTCTGCAAATGTAACCAGACCTTGTCTCCCACCTGAAACTTATGTGGTACTCGGTGTTGACCACGACATTGCTTGTACTTAGCATTGGCTTTCTACAAAATCTCATGGACCTGTTGGCGGATGTGTTGAATCCACTCAATGAATCTGGTGGCTTTTTGGGCCTCAAATTGAACATGGGAAGATTACGTCTGTGTGGTTGCAAGAGGTAGTACAACATCATGGGACCCAAGGGTTGGAATCCCAGCCCCACCTAAAATGGGCTATGGTCGGTGGAGCTATGGAGAGCCACGTTGTAGTTGTGTTGAACATAGGGAATACTCTCATCCCATGTACGTGGATGCTTATATTTATACATGTGCGGGATGTGCACAATCATCTTTCTGGCCATCGGTTTGAGGGTGGAAGGCAGTGAATTTACTGAGCTTGGTGTCCAACAGCGACCAGAGACTCGACCAAAATGTGCTAAGGAACCTCTTTTCCCGATCGGAAATGATGGTCTGTGGTATCCCAAAATGGCCCCACACTCATTCGAAGAAGAGCTTGGCAGTATCTGTCGATCTGATTCTCTTCTTGCAGGCTGTGAGAATGGCCATCTTTGAAAATTGATCAACCACCACAAATAAGAAATCATTGTCTTGCTTGGTGGATGGAAGGCCAGACATGTAATCCATTGATATGGATTCGCAAGGCCTCTCTAGAATACAAAGAGAGGTGTATAACCCTTGCTTCTTTATGGATGGCTTGGCAATGGCACAAGCAGTGCAAGATCTGATATACTTGTTGATGTCCTGTCAAAGTTTTGGCCAATAAAAATGTTTATGTAGAATAACCATAGTTTTCTCCATGCCAAAATGGCCTACCATTCCACTGTAGTGAGCCTCCAAAATCATCTTTGCACACTCTCTTGTAGGAACATAGAGGTGGACCAAATGGCATAACAGTCCATCCTCAATGTGAAAATTGGTGACATCCGTGCATGTACCCAAGAGCTGATAGGTGGTGGCGAAGTCAGGATCTTGCTGATAAAGTTGGGGCCACTCATATGCCTCATGTCCAAAGGAATGGAGCACAGTGGTGAGTGCAGCCACGAGAGGTCGAATGAGGTAGTCAACAACGTGATTTGTGCTTCATGTCTTACACTTGATGTTGAGATGGAAATGTTGCAAGTGTGTGGACCACTTCTGATGGCAGTTGTTCTACAACTTCCCCTATGTCGGTATGAACTGCATAGGCTTGTGATCAGTGTGGATGATTATCTCCTTTCCCAAAATGTAATGTTTCCATTAACGACAAGCAAGTTGTACAATGGAATACATTTCCTTGTCATAGGTGGGGTATTTTCGGACAGTATCTAAGAGTGTGTCACTATGGTATGCTACCAGATGACCGTGTTGAGTGAGAACTGTGCCTACAACATAGTCATATGCATCAGTCTCAATCTCAAATGACTATTGCAGATCGGGTAAGGAGAGTATTGGAGATGAGCATAAGTGATGCTTCATATCATCAAATGGTCATTGTTGTTCCTTCCCCAATGCAAACTTTTCCTTGCCACCGCCCTTAGTCACTTGGCTAAGGGCCCATGCAAGTCCAAAAAATCTTGGATAGTGTGGTCGGGGCTAGCCAATCATTGATAACTTGGATCTTAGCTAGATCCGCATGTACTCCATGTTCATCAACAACGTAGCCCAAGTATTGGACCATGTTCATGCCAAAGGAGCATTTTTCCAAGTTGGCATATAGCTTATGTTGTCTCGGAGTGCTCAAAACCTACTGAATATGTTGCATGTGCTCCTCCCAAGTTCTGTTGAAGATGAGGATATCATCCAGATATACCACCAAAAAATATTTGGTGAAGGGTCTCAATACATCATCCATCAACCTCATGAAATTTGTTGGTGCATTTGTTAGGCCAAAGGGCATGAACAACCATTCGAATAGACCTTCTTTAGATTTGAAAGTTGTCTTCCATACGTCATTTAGTTCAGTGGGAACCTGGTGGTAGCCAGACTTTAGGTCAATATTGTTGAAGAAATTGGCCCCCTTGAGTTGGTCAAGAAGGTCAACAATTCAAGGAATTGGGTACTGGTTCCTAACTGTGATTTTTTTTAATGATCTGTAATCAATGCAGAGTTGCTAGGTCTCGTCTTTCTTCTGCACCAGTACAATCGGGCTTCTACAAGGGGAGGATTTGGGTCTGATGTGCTCCTTTTGAAGCATCTCTTATATCTGATGCTTGATTTCATCATTTTGCATCAACGAGCGATGATAAACTGGTCCATTAGGCAAAGGTGCACCAAGGGTTAGATCAATCAGTTGCTCGACTTGGTAATGCGTCGATACCCTGGTGGGTGGGGAGAAGATGTCTTTGTAATCTTCCATGATTCTATCCACTTTCTTCTTCTGCAAAGATAGGCTTTGTGCAGAGGTCACAGATGTGGTGGCGACCTTCTGATTACTGTGAACACATATCACAAAGAAGACGAACTTCCCGGTCTATGGAATTACCTTACTGCATTGCTTAGCAGATATTAAAGAAATACAAATAGGCAACGCTAACTCTGGTATCATGTACAATTGTCTCCCCAAAGTAATAATAACACTACAGGGTCTAGAATCATACACAACATGTTTCTTCCACAAATATGGTTGTCCTAAAAGAACATCACAACCTTCAAGGGGAGAAATATCTCACAATACCTCATATTTGAAGGGCTTGATGTCGTAGGGAAGATGACATTGTTGGTTGACACAGAGATCTCATCCTTGGTGAAGCCAACCGGTGGTGTAGGGTTGCGGGTGTAGTGTCATCAATAGTTGCAACTGCTTGATGACCTCTGCTGACATCAAGTTCTTCTAACTTTCCCTATCGACAATTAAATGAAGTGGAGCCCCCTTTACCCACATCTATGAGTGAAAGAGGTGTTCCCATTCCTCTGGTTCTTTTGGTTTTCTTGGCTATACTTTGGTGGTAGTGATAGTGGCACTAGGTTCGACATTGATAATCTGCTTCCCTCCTTATGGATTTGATTCAGAGTCAGAATCTGCCTCTGACTTGGAAGCTTTCATCTCGGCCGCCAATGACTGATTGGAGCGACATTCTTTGGTGTTGTGCCAAGGGATTTTATGGTATTCACACCACTTTTCCATGTCCTTATTCGACTTCGCATTACCCTTCTTGTGTTGAGGCTTGGACTGGTTGTCCTGAGAATGGCCATATTTTCTATGTCCCTTGTTTTGTGGGTTGGGACCACCTTTTCCCTGCTTCGTTTGTGAGGAGCTTGTAGATCCAAAATCTCACCTCTTTTTCTTAAATTCCTGCTCGACCTTGACAGCATATCTATAAGTCATGCCCAATGATGCAATGTCCAGAAAATTCATTTCTATTTGAATGTATCTATGCATACAGCCACAATATTTGAGCACCAGATTTCGTTTGGAGTCTTTGATACCCAATTTGGTGCACAAGGTATGGAAACTATTGGTGAAATCTGGTATTGTCTGGTCCCTTTCCTGTCATAGGGTGGTCCATCTTGTGTATTGGTCCTCGTAGCTTCCAACATGATAGTATTGTTCTTTAATGGTATCCATGAAGAAATCCCATGTGAGGGTGACCGCAAATATTGCAGATTCCTCTATGGCCCTTTGTTCAGAGTAAGTATCCCACCAGTCCTTAACATGAGGGATGGCCTTAAGGAGTGAAAAAAGTAATATTTTCCCTATTAGAGAAATTGTGGACCGAAAAATACCCTTCGAGCATATTCAACCATTTATCTATAGCATTTGCATCTATCAGTCCTTCAAATAATGGAATATCAAAATTTTCTTGTACCTTGAAGGGGGTTGCATGGTCACTTGATGAAAATGTTTCTCCTGTGGGCAGTCGCCAAAGGATTTGTGTAAATTTTTCCATCATTTCATTCCTTTTTCGTGCAAGGGATTCCTCGAGAAAAATTTTAAAAGGATCTCTTGATCCATCATATTTCTTCTTGCCCCTCACAAGTTGTTGTCAGACTCAGCGTGACCGATCTTGCAAAGGCTCGACTGGTTTGAGTCCCAACTTCTTGTACCCGGACCTTGTTGGGGACATGCACGAAGAAAAATAAATGAAGAGTAGGCCACTCTAATACCACTAATCTGGATTTATGATCAGAAAAAAATAAATAATAGACTGAATACAATAACATAGAGATACGGAGAAAAACAACAGACATCCAATGAACAATAACTTTTATTGAATAAATAAAATAGGTTGAAACTGTAAAACTGCATAACTGAAAAAAACTTGCTTGAATGGTGGTAGTTATCTCTGAGAAGAGATGTGGTTGCTACATGCATCCATCTGAGAAGAATGATTACAATGAGGCTCTAGAGGCCTTTTTAACATTATTAATGAATTCCAAAACCATAGACATCCAAAAACCTAACCCTAGGAGATGAAACACCAAAAGTTATGTGGGTCCCGATGGGTAAGTTAGTACCTCAACTTTCCGGGGTCATAACTTTTGCATACGACCTTCGTTTTAGGTGCGTGATAGCCCATTGGAAATGTATTTTCAAGAACTACACATTATGCCATCAAAATCTAACTCTATCTAAAATTTGACTATGGCAAGCCAAAAAAACATTGTTTAGGGCCCCAAGACGACCCTAGAAGTACATAAAGATGTACTGACATGAAAACTTCCAAAATAATCCCGTTGGATTAGGTGGGAGGCCACCAATCTCCACCCGATAGTTGTGTAGGGCTTCAGACAATAATGAAAGTGTAGAACCCACAATTACAAATAATTACAAAAGAACGTGTTGAACTAAAACTGTCAAAAGGAGACAGTTGGAATAGGTGGGTGGCCACCAATATCCACCTAGAATAATTGGTACTGTACTTATTGATATTCTAAGGCTGCATATATTCCTTCCATGTCTTCTATTGTTGTAGACTCTTGGATGGCATCCATATTCTCCACTTTTTCTCCTATGTGACAGAAATCCTTGTATAGATCATTTTCTTCGCACCCCCAACATTGGATTGATGGTCTTCCTCTTTTTCCCAAGGAGTCTTCCTTCTTGGATTAATTCTTAGTAGACTATTCTTTCTGATTTTCATTTGGACTTTTATGTTGAAAGGATGTTTCAATCCTTTCCTTATCTCATCATATTTCTCTTTCTTCATATCCTTCCAATATTTTTGCATGGATTCTCTTCGCTTTCCTTGATCATATAGGTATTTAGCCTTCCCGATGGTCTCTGTCAAAGTCTTAGGTTCATTATATTGAATATTCTCTTTATAAAATGATGGCAGTCCACTCAAAAATATTTGTATCTTCACCTTTTCATCCTTGATAAACTCCACATAATTCAACAATACCAAGAAATTATTTTCATATTCTGCCATGGTCATGCTTCCCAACCTGAGTTCAAAGAGCTCTTGATTTTTCTTGTCATAAAAGTTCTTTGAAAGATACTCCTTCTGAAAATATCTCTTAAATTGCTTCCAAGTGATCCTTCTCTCATTAATGTGCTCAACTTGTTGCAGTTGATCCCACCACATAGCAGCTTTCCCATGCAAATGGTATGTGGTAATTATGGATTCTAGGTTAGATGAGTAGTTGTGCAACTGAAAATACTTCATGGTTCCAAGAAACTAGGCTTCGGTATCATCTTCCCTTTCTCTTTCACCATCAAAGGATGGTGGCTTAAGCTTTCTTAGTTGTCCTTGAAAACTATCTAATTCATGTCTTCTTATTTGGTGTCTAATAGGAGACACTTATGCATTGCTTATGGAGTCTCCAGATGCATAAAATTTTCTTGTTGAGTAAGGAGGTGAGTGATTTCTATGATTTTTTCTAGAACTTATAGAATGACCATATCTTTTGTATTTATCTCTTCTTTCATGATATTTGTCTTCTTCCTCATGTCTTGAGTCTGGTCCATTCCTTGCTTGCCTATGCAATTGATTTAGGATTGGCATCACTTGAGAATTTATTTGATTGTGTTCTCTCCTCAACCTCTCATTGTATTCTTTGTAACTTTTTACTTATAATCTTAGGCTTCTCATAGTCTCTATTAATGTTTCTTGTTCCCTTCTTCTCTTGTGCCCATTTGATTCAGTCTATGCATTACCAACATTGATATTTTGATCATTGGATTATTTATCATGACTGAAGTCTCTCTCTCCTTCCTCCATGTCCCAAATATGTAGTATTATCTTGAATTGATATGTTTATATCCCCTAATTCTACAAAATGTCAAGCAACCATTTTGTTAGAATTATGCATATTATAGAAATTTTGTCAAATAATGCTACAGGTCTTTTTTCTGCTCAATTTGTGAACCAATATATAATCATTCTCCAAATTATCATAATTTAAGGTTATTCTCTTTTGAATCTGATTTCCAACGACTATACTCATTCCCCAATCTGATCTCTGAGCTAAAAGTTGTGACTTCCTAAAATGGCCACTCTCACCCCATTTATGTAATTTCTCCACTGGTCCAATTTTTATTGAAAGGTCAACTTCTGAAAAGTGCAGAAGAAAACATGTGATGAACTAGAGAAACTTGTGTATGAGACATAGAAAAAAAATAACAAGGAATTCATAACAACTCTCATATTTTCAAAGTGATGCTCCAGTCAAAAACTGCAACAATCTGGAATCTACAACTTTGTCCCTTATCACCCATTTTTCCAGACTTAGATGTTTTAGCAAAAATGGCTATCTCTTAATCGATGCACTTATGGAAAAAAAAAATCACTAAACCAAATTTATTTGTATTGATAATTATATAAAATGTTGACTAAATAAAATTTTCCTTTTTTGTCATCTAGGGTCACTTTTCTTCCTCTGAAAATCCCAAAAAAGTGGCCCGAAATAGTGGATTTTGGCCTATTTCAGCATCCCCATTCCAATCCCCTTAGGATTTACTCAGCTCCTTTGTTCTTTATCTCCATTTCTTCTTTCTGGACTCTCCCAAAGAGTTTCATCTTAATCTGGACATCTACGAACAATCTGGACCCAGCTCTTTAAAAACCATTATTTTGCAATTTCTAACAAACCCAAGCAGAATTGGACAAAGGCCCACTCTTTCACTTTTGTATATATCCTATTTTTAGAAAAAAACCCATAAGTTTCATCTCAATCCGACTTAGTTTTCTCCAGTTATGACCAAAATAGGAAAATGGCCCCAGAATTGAGTTTTTTTTTTGAAACTGTGGAACAAGATTTGCCTAAGTGAAATCTACATTGTCGATCTCAAGTTGGAAGTAATGTGTACTGCTGGAGCCGCACTTGTTCTTTCACCCTGCACGAATTTTCGAAGTCTGATACTTGAAATCTGAAGATGTTTTTCTTCTCTTTCCGAACATCATAAAGCTTTCAAATCTTGTCACATGAATAGCGATGCGTTTTTGTGCTTTCAATAAAATTTTGTTTTTTCGCAAGAATGTTGCTCTCTTGTTTCATTTTGGGATGTCGTCAGTCGGGCTTTTTAGATATTCGAATTTACAAGTCCCGAGTCACGAAACTGCGAACTCACTCTTTCAAATTTTTCACCCAAGGCATTAACTATGGTAAACCATTTAACCCTTGATTAGACATCATCGGGGTTTCGTGACTCGGCATTCGTCGAGTCTAAATTTTTGTTTTTATAGCCCCGAGAGCC
>ML776641.1:776406-797298 GCA_009831015.1 Picea engelmannii
ATTAGAACGTTCATGGGCGGCCATTGAACAAGATATCGCAACTCAGGAACAGTTGGAAGCCAGACAGCGTGAACGCAGAAACCTCCATTAGCTTCCCACACCGAAGGTTAATGAAATCCTTTATCAACCATTACTATACTTTCAGATGCCTTGACACTGTACTTTAAGCCTTAGTACAGACTCAGGAACAACATGTACCATTGATCTTCACTCCATTAGCCCAATACCAATCTGTAATGTACCCATCCACCCACAGTTTGGCCACACTACCTCAAAAACGAACTTTAAAAATTGATTTTGAAATTCTGATAACATTTAATTAATAAAGAAGCATGAATACTCACATGCAATAATCAAGATTCATGCTACAACATAAAAGAAATAGAAAATATGAAATGCACATCAAGAATCAGCAAGCATGCATATTATAAAAATGAATCTCAGAGATAATAGTTAATACACAGCTAAAATAAATATACAAGCATAGAAACACATGGCAAAGAGCACTTGTCTTAAACAAAATCAATCACCAACTAGCTGCAGACCAAGGACGTTCCACCTAACCATAGAAAATGTTGTTCCAAGTCTCAACAACTGGTCAACCCTGACCCAAGGCTATTAATCCACAAGGATAGTTCCAGGGTGTCACTCAGCTTCCCAAACCAGTCAACACTCAAGTTCTCATAGGTTTCTCAGCACACAACAATCCAAAATATACCATCTCTCTTCTCTCCAGCCTACACCACCCATAGACAATTAACCCCCTTCACTACCACACAGTCCCCTTGGTTATCAACTTCTTTCCAGGGCTCTATTGCATCTGTTCAAGAATCTCCATGCTGGGACTCTCAGTATTCATAGTTGTGTACAAATTTTAGCACATGTCAATGTATCTCAGCCATGCAAGCAAAAATTCATGGTTGGAATACACCAATAATTACTACAGTTAGCAAACAATGGCTTCTTCCTTAGCAATTTGTTTTTCCTTCCCCATCCAAGACCAAGGATGAATGAGAAATAATGAAGAAGTGAAAAGAGTGAATGGAGAGAGTGAACACAATGAAGAGTGTGAACCCCCAAACAGTCCAAATATGGTTTTATATACTTACTTGGAAATCAAGAACCACATGGCACTCCCCAGGAAGCTCTTGTAACCACTTCTCTCCATTAAAACAATTATGGGTAAATAAAATATAATAAAAAGACTTGGCCCCTTAGGCCCCCTCTCTCATGGAATCATGGCCCCCTATAACATTTTTCCTTGTCCATATGGCAGCCAGTGATGTATTTTATTATTAATAATGATCAAAGCATTACATTTCTTAGGCACTCCGGTCTCTTTTAATTCTTTGGGAGCTTCGACCTTTCATAAAGTAAACAAAATACATTATTTAATCTGGGGACTCAAAACCAGGGTATTACGGTATTGAACCTTCTTGACAACTTTCGGATGCATTCATATGAGAACGGTCCAGAGGTGCTTCTTCATGCAATCCAATAGAAATATCTCCTTCACTATTAGGGTTGTAAGCATTTTGTTCATCCAGTTCTCTGTAAATTTATGAACATGTTGATGTAGAAATTTGTCCTTCAATTGTTTTTGCTACATCAAAGAATATTTGCATGTATTTTTCATGGGAAATCGAATTTTCAACAATTTCATTATGATATCCTTCATATACATCATAGACTGGTGTATTAACTATCATTACCATCTTCATTTGGTTCTTGTTTTGAAAAGAAATCAACAATAAATGGAATATCAACTTCAAATATTTATTTTTATATATTGTGTCTACTACCTCTTTAGAAAATGATTGCATATGTTTCTCATAGACAAGTTGGTATTAACAAGGATTTGGGACCAAAGTTTATTTAGAAAATACATGATTGAACTCTTCTTGAATACCCAAGACATTATGAAGACTATTGGGAGCTTCTTGAAAATTCTCAGAGATGTCTTCTTCAACATGAAAATCTTCATTGCCTTATTCATATAAATTTTCTTGATCTTTTTTGCTAAAAAACCATTTAATTGAGATCGCTCACTACAATATTTAAAAAGAAGCTATGGATAAAACCTTTTGTAATAAGAATGAAACAATGCATGTCCTTTAGTGAAGCAATACAAGCAACAAGTAAATATTTGTACCATTGTTGAGCATCTCCATCCAAAGATATCATAAACATTTTCATTAGCTTACATCCTCATAAGAAATACCCAACTAATTCATGTATGAATAAAAATCCTTCAAATGTTATGCATGACTATCATCATTATTTTCTATGAATCTAGGAAGGTCGTATACCCATTCTTTTGCGCTAGGCATAGTATTAGGAAAGCTAGCTATATTTGAAAAATCAAAAGGAGCAAACCTTGCAACTATTTTAGTAGCAAATGAATTTGTCATTTGAAAACCAGTGGAGTCATCGGGTGAATAACCAAACAGCCTGTGCCTAACCCTTATTTTCCTTCAAGAACCAGATCTAATCTTTGTTCTGTCCCAAGTAAAATATTACAAAACTTCACTCCACGGCAACAGTGCCAAAAAGAGGTTGTAACCTTGAGATGTTATCGACTTCTTAGGAACTATTCCAAGGCATCGCAAAACCTATTTTATGACACAAGTCGACTCTTGGACCAGAGGGGGCTCCCTCATCAGATTTAAGACAATTGACTGCCCACTATCACTAAGCAACAACTCTTCAACATTAAGCTCAGGATTCCATATTTACATGAATAAAGAAAAGGATAAAAAGGGTTGAGGATAATAATGACAACAAAGTGAATAAAAATATCATAAGCCTCTCATATTGAAAAACTTTCCATTGTGAACATAGCCTCATTCAACAAAGCATGAAAGTTAATTATGGTAGATGAAAGAAAAAAGGAGGGTAACAATTAATCACAATCTTGACAGTGAGTGAGGAAGTCACTATAAAATTTATATGAAGAAAGAATGGTTTGTTGGGAATTTAAAACAATGAATCCAACAAATTGATAACTATAAAAGTTGGGCGTGATAATGAATCCAACATTATAACACTTAGAAAAGTAACTTGTTGGTGTATGAAAATGTATATATTGAAGGAACAAAAAACAAGTTTGAAATGGACTAAAATTGTTATAATCCAAAACTCTTTATATGCATAAATACTTCACGCAAAATAAAGATGATAAAACTAGATGTAACACAAACTATATTTGATTTATCTTCAACTCACACAAATCTAGCTTGCAACTTACATTATACAATCTCTTGATTGATTAACAACAGTGGTGGTCGTACCAAATTGTTGTTTGCAAATTCATTCAAATGACGAGAAAAGAACAAAGATGTAGCA
Source organism: Picea engelmannii (assembly GCA_009831015.1). Lineage (NCBI taxonomy): Eukaryota > Viridiplantae > Streptophyta > Pinopsida > Pinales > Pinaceae > Picea > Picea engelmannii. Next base: position 779,752 of record ML776641.1, read on the forward strand.
TGAGAAGCTTAATACAGAAAATAGAGGAAAAGAAAGGCTCTATATAACTAAGAGGTGAATCCAGGAATGGTTCCCTCATACTCCAAAAATTTATAGTTAATGGCCCCTCAAGCTCATTACATAAAACCTAGCCTATGCTACCAAAATATCCAACCTCTAACCCCTTTTAAGAAGTCTTCAGTTGCTACTTTTATCCTCATCGAATGCTTGAAGTTCTGCCTCGAATTCTGGAACTGATTTTCAATAATAGTATGAATATAAGGGCTCTTTTTTCATTTTTCCTTAATTCCTTGAATCCTGAAATTGCATACCTTGGATTGTGGAACTGCTTCTTAGAATAGTCTTTAGATAAACTTTGCTAGCAAACTAACATCTCATTTCATGTGTTGTCTCATTATATCAATAAGTAAGGAATTATGTTCTCTGTATTTAATTCCTTATAACCCTAATTGATAAGTATTTGTCATTTGCAATCTCTTTATATGTGTTTCCCTCTAAATTGCTAGTCTCTCACTCATTTACAGTCATGAAGTCCTAGTATACCACATTTGTATATTTCACATACTAGGATACAGTTGTTATCCTAAGTTTGTTTTTTAGATTCCTACTTTGCCTCATCCTACCTTATCTCTTGATTGTCACTCGAATCCAATGGATTCTCTGTAAGAACACTCGATGCATGAAGCATGGACTCTTCCCTCTTGGGCATCTTCTAAAGCTTTGATGTTGGATCCTTATCTGGCTGTACTACCTTCTCATTTCCATGTACATAATTTGAGTGTATGGAATCATGTCTAATGTATGGAACTGATGGAAGCACAAGAGTATATGCATATTGCACTAGAGGTGCATGCAAAGTACTTTCCTTATGTGTTAGTATAAAATAGGATTCATTGTCAGCAAATTTAGTGAATTTATACAACCTTGATTTGTGATCCACCTCACTAATTTCAATAATGGAATTGTCATGCATTTTAAGTATCGAAACTAAATCTGATGTAAATTCAACCTTTTTACCTTTCCAAGTAATCTGATAAATTGAGAGCAGATGCATAGAAAGCTTTGGAACATGTAAAACATTCTCAAAACTACCATTATGGAGTTCCATTCTTCCCTCTCCTACTATTGTTACTAGAGTATCATCCCCCATGAGAATAGGGGGTCTTGAGCATGAACTCAAAGAAGTGAAAACCTCCTCTTTTGTTGCCATATGATGTGATGCACCAAAATCTATAATCCATGAATCAGATGAGGAATTAATTGCAACAAGAGCATGATGATTACCTTTCTTAGTAGCGGGATCTTCTTCCTTCTGCTTCTTGACTCCTTCTAGAATGAAATTTCCAAGGTTGTTATGTTGAAGTACCTGTGCCATAAGATTGATTTGCCTCTTCATGCATGCAGATTCTTCATGATATGGTTTATTGCAATAAGTGCACTACTTTCCCTTCTTCTTCTTCTTGGAATCTGAAGAGTCAATGGAACCTGAAGAATCATTGAAGGGTTTGGAATATCCCTCCTTCTTTGGCTCTGGATGTGTTTTCCCCTATCCTTTTTGTTTGGATGATCATTTTCCATCATACATGTGCTTTGGGATCCTTGAGTAGGCCCATCTGAATGAGTTTTTCCTTCTCATGTGTGAGAGAATCAATGAACTGCTCCATGGTAGGCATCTTCCACTTTGTTCCCAAGAGATATCTGCCAGAATGGAAAGTGGAGACATAGACAACATATTTTGGTCCTAACTTAGCCAAGATTGTTAGAATAATTTGGTATACTTGTGTAGACTTATCAATACCACAAGATGCCAAGCTCAATATTAAAGATTTAAACTTGATAAATAAATCATGTATATTATAAAAACTTTTATGATCTAAGGTATTTAACTCTACCTCAAGCATATGACCTCTCATCTCATCCTGCTTTCCAAACATACTTTCCAAGGTGGTCCAGATTTCATTTGGAGTCTTACATGCGGAAAAATGAAACCATAAATTAGTTCAAATCAATTCAAGAATAATCCATGTGACCTCATCCTTTCGGTTTTCTCATTTGGTCTTCTCAATTGTTGATGTAGGTTTTGTTTCTGTCCCCATCGCCAAATTGGACAGTCCTTTCCTTCCGAGTTGGAATTCATCCTTGGGCTTCTAATCAAAATAATTGTATGATGTAAGGATTACCACCAACCTTGAATGAATAATTGGTGCCGTATCCATCTATCCCACTGTTTCTGAGAAACCCTAAAAATTTACTCTCAATCTACAAGCGAAAAAATTGAGAAATCATTGCAGAAAAACATACTTTTAGAGGCGGTTGCACCTTTCCTTAAGACACAGAGTGACCAGGTAGCACTTTTCTAGTGTCTAGATTATGACCATTCTAGAATTGGAAATATCGTAAGTTTGGGTGGGATGGTCGCTCCTTTCGACAGGGAGAAGGTGCGATGGTCGTGCTTTTCGACTAAGAAAGAGTCGACTCTATCTGTTACAGGGATTTTGCTCACTGAAACTTTGATTTTACTTATTCTCTATCTTTTCTGGATTTCTCCAAGTAGATTAGCTCTGATACCATGTCAATGTTTCATATAAACTTGCACAGGAGACCTAGCTAAATCAATTACAAACAAAGATTATCAAGAAAGGACGAGAAATTCAATATGGAAGAATTAGAATATATTCACACCGCTTAAATGAGATAATCAATGGTGATCATTATGATACAATGAATGAGTGGAATACACTCATGTATAGGAAAGAACATTACATAATTAATAAAATCAATCAAGTAGTTAGCTTTCCTTAGGGATGCATGCATGCATAATAGTGATGATCTAAATACAAAGTCTAAAATAGAATTAGTTAGTTAACTCCCACTTAACTAGTGTGTCAAAAATAGAAATTTCTCCAACACTGATGAGGTATCAATGTGAGAGCAATTGAGTTGGTTCCATTTATGTATTATATATTGTATCATTCAAATGTATACAATGTGAGAGAATATGGCTTGAGGCCTTTTCTACCAAACTTCTTGTCGTGATATTGTGTGCTCAATTTCTTCAATTGGTATCAGAGCTCTATAGTTCTTAAGATCTGGTAACACCATGGTAGTTTTCCATGGGAGATGATATATCTTTATAGAACTCAATTTTTCATTCTTTAATGATGAGAAAGTTCTCCTAAAGCAAGAATAGTCAAATAATGTTGAAGTGTAGCTTGTGGTGCCAAGATGCACCAAAAAAAAAAGGAGAGGAGCCAGGATACTCTAAAATCTTAATATGGTTTCTCTAAAGAATTAGATAATTTTCTGGTGGCTTGGAAAATCTCTTTAATTTTAGTGTGAAATACCCGACAAACATGCAACTTGTACGTGATAGCAATCTACAGCCAACGATATTCACTGGCTGCTGCTTTTTGAGATCCATGATTCATCGTAGTTTATTCCCATATAATTATCGTAAAAACATAAAGTAATGGATTTAACATAAATTAATACTTTATGTTACACCATTAAACTAAATGTTTCCAAAACTTACACTTTACATATCTCTTTCTTTGTCCCTCAAAAAAAATTAAAAATAATACTTCTCTTTAAAATATGCGCTCAAATTACCTTTATATGCATCACATATTTTATGACTTCAAAAAATCATAAATAAAATTTCAAAGTGTATATATCACAACTTTTATTTGTTACCAATTCAACTACGAAGAATTTGGAATGATGAATTTGACGCAGGCTGGAGATCACATACATAGGTGTTGATTTTGGAGAGATGCTACAAAAATAGGTAGAGATCGATTCTATTTATAATTAAGCGCCAACCAAAATGAAATCTCCATCTCTTGTTGTGTCGAATGAAGGACTCCCGAATCAAAGTCGGATCTCACTTTAAGCCATTGTTGAATTGCAAGTATCCTTCTGAAACATGCTTCGTGTGTCCAAGATCATGAGATAGCTCATTTGTCTTTTAGATCTCTCTGCTCTGAGATTTTAATGCAAAGCTTCAAAGCTTAGAATTTGATTGTCCTTTCTACAGGCTTTGCAACCTAACTTAATTCTAGCGAATACTCTATCAAATTGTGAACATAAGACTGCAGAAGCGATGTTTCTCTAAACTGAGACCAATATTTAGATTTAGTTCTACAGGCCCACATAGATAATTATATTTCTTCAAACAAAATCCTAGCTATTGAATGATGAATTGATATATCTCAAAAATCAATAACCATTGAAGTGTTTTGAGCTAGTTTTTGTTCAGAAAAAAACCTATTTTTTATGATGACGACGACAAGGATGATATAGTGTAAGAGAAACTCAGTGAGCCAACTTCAGAGACAAGTGTAGATGAATATGAAGTTCATCATGAACAAGTTCAAATTTATCTTTCCAATCCCTTGTTTTATGAACAAGGTAGCTTCATCAAACCTTCGGAAGAAATCAGCCACAAAAAGCACAGAACAGGACTTGGATATGAAAATGAAGCTACCTGAATATTCCTAATTATTCTAGAGGAATCCACTTCATCAGTGCAGGATTCCTTCAATAAGTCTCAACTTCACCTATTTCAGTTCAACATCAGAATAATAAGTGCCAACATTGCAATCGAGTTGGTCACAAGGAGAATTGATGTTTTGATCTCCATCATTGCCAGCATTATGGCAAGCATAACCATTCTTTAGATATATGTTCAACACTAAAGAAACTTGAAAGATTGAGGATTCACTATGAGTGGATCGATCCTTGGTAGTGGTCATCAACAACCAAGAGATTATATAAGTCTTACTATAGAATTCAATCTCGGGTAAAGACCAATCTTATAGCACGTAGGCTTTTTGTACCTGACATAAGGGTATATAAGTCCAAAGTGGTCCCCTTATGGTGTAGCTTTTAAGCATGGACCTCATGGGATGATATAGCATGTGTATGTTTTCACATGCCCACTTTGTGTTGTACACAAATGGAATAAGTATGGTACTCTCTTAAGCCTAGAGGGAGGAGTACAATGATGTAACTCTTCTACACCTTAGGGGGGGGAGTTCAAAAATCCAGTGAATATGGTTTTTGAAACCACTTGTGGTCTCGTTTTTTAGTTGAAAAAGGGGGGAATTAATGATGTAATTAAATATGGTTGTCAGACTGAAATTTTCAACAACAAATATGTCAAATGGGCATCAAATTTGCTAGATGGGAAACTGCAGTCTGTAGATGGAAGACTTTGGCAGAATTATGGTTCAATGAATTGTGATTGAATCATACACATGATATGGGATTTGGATGTTGATTTTGAGAGAAACGATATGGGCATTTTTGTTCACTTGGATATTAATTTGACCTAGTAGAGGATAGTTGGATCCTTTTGCATTGCAGCTTGTCATTCGATTGAGTTGTCAGGCATTTTCAGGGATGTGTCAGAATTTCAGTTGATTCACTTCTCTTAGTTGTCTCTCATAATATCGGAGTTCACATTAGTGAACAAAATACAATATTTTTGGCTCACATGATTACAAAGTGATATTTTCTAGAGTTTTCAGCATCGAGATTTGGCGGTTTTTCAGGCAATTCTTCATTGAGATTCATCTCAAGAGTTTCAACATGAAGACTTGGAGATGATACTAGTTTATGTTGCATTTTTGGTATTATTGTCCAGATTTATGATTGAAGGGGGGAATGTTAACCTATTTCTCATATACAATCATGAAGTCCTAGCATACCATCTTTGTATATTTCACATACTAGGATATAGTCATTATCCTTAGTGTGTTTCTAGATTCCTACTTTTCCTCCTCCTCCTACCTGATCTCCCGATGAGGTGTCGATGTGAGAGCAATTAAGGTGGTTTCACTTTTGTATTATATATTGTATAATTGAAATGTATACAATTTGAGAGAATATGGCTTGAGGCCTTTTCCACTGAGCTTCTTATCGTGATATTGTGTGCTCAATTTCTTCATGAATTTCTAAACATAGGAAAAACCATCTATGTGCTATATACTACCACTTATTTCTGACCATGATAACCTTATGTTGAATCTTTGTCCAAATAAGAAGTCATTTTTCTTTGATTTGATCATTTCCTTATTGTTAAACAAATTTTTTAACATGTTGATATTTAATGTGAACAAGAGATAAATGATTTTCCTTTTCTTCAACATTTTCAGTCGATATAACTCCGGTATTTTGAGTTCATAACAAGAATTTGCAAGAGCATATTCCTAAGAAATTGTAGCAAAGAAGACGCATAAGCAAATATTCAACAGGGATTAAACTTCCACCAAGTTTCTAGGAAAAATAGGTCATCGGTCAACTAGACCACCAAGAGATCGAGTATCACTAGAGACCAGGAACTGGACCATCAGACATTTAGGATAACCAGAGAGTGGTCAATCATGACACCGAAGGTTTAAGATAACCAAAAACCAAGGATCATGCATTTAAGATAACCAAGGACCAGGGGTTTAAGATAACTAGGGACCGGGGATTTAAGATAACCAGGGATCGGGGGTATAGGATAACTAGGGACCAAGGGTTTAGGATAATCGGTCCACTGGGACACCGGGCACTGGGTGGTTGTGTCATTGTTGTAGGTTGTAATTAAAAGCTCTTATCGAAACATCAAATCACCAGAACACTGGTCAAAACGGGCCACTAGGAGATCGAGTACATAACACTTGGTGTTGGTTTGACCTAGTGTAAATTCGGTTGACGTGGGGTTTTTTACAAAAGAATATTGATTTATTTATGGATAAAACCAATATATTTTTGCTAAAATTATCCAACAAGAATACTTAATATTCAAGGACATTCTTGGATTTAGTAGACCTATAACTTAGGTGCATGGTTTGACTTGTAGTTGAGCAATGGGAATAATGGACATAAGTGCGAAGGAGGTCAAACTAGAATCGAAAGGGGTTTGAGGCATGAGAAATAAAGTCAATTTTGGGCAAAAATTGACAAAATTTGACGACATCAATTTAGGTTACAACAACCACCAATATCACTAATTTGTTATTGGATCATGGGAGTCCCACTATAAAATCCATGGAGATGTTAGTGCATATATATGTTGGTAGTGGTTGTAGTTCCCATGGCGTCTTCACTATCTCACCCTTTTTTCTTTGGAAAATGTCACAAGTTGCTACAAAATCCAGGGTGTCTATTTTCATGCCCTCCCAAAAGAACAAGTGCTTATCTCTTTCATAGGTTTTATGAAAGCCCGAGTGACCCACCGTAGGTGATGAATGTAATTCTTCTAAGCCCTTATGTTTTAAGGTTAGATCCTTTACCAAAACAATGTGCCCTTTATACATCAATGTATCTTGATACCATGTATACCCTTTAGGAGGGTTGAGATCTTCCAGAAGCCTTTGGATGAGTTGAGTTATAGTGTCACTTGTTGGCCATTCTTGATGGGGTTTCTCGAGCCACCCTAGAATGGGTAAAGATAAGGCAATGAGGGATCAATCATCCTCAAATTGCTTGGATAGATCATTAACCACCACATTTTCTTTAAACTTCTTATATATAATCTAATAATCATGCCATGACATCTTAATAACCCACTTATGTTGCTCTGGTGATGATAACCTTTGTTATAGAAAATACTTCAGGCTATGATGGTCGGTTTTGATCTAGAAACACCTCCCTCTAAGATATGGGTGTGAGATCTCAACTCCATGAAGGATGGCCATAATCTTTTTCTCATATGTATATCTACACAAATTGTGATCATACAATTGCTTAATGGTGAATGCCAAGGGGCACCATTCTTGCATCAAAACCGCTCCAAATCCCCTACCTAAGGCATCACATTCCAGGACAAAAGTCTTAGTAAAATCTAGCATTGTTAATAACTGGAGTAATGCACATAGAATAATTTAAAGCCAAGAAGTTATGCTTTGTTACCTTGCTCCATACAAAGGAATTATTTTTTAGCAGTGAAGTTAAGGGAGCAAAGACTTTTCCATAATTTTTTACAAACTTCCTATAGTAGCATGTATGTCTTAAGAACCCACACAAGATCTTCAATGTCTTGGGATAGGGCCAATATCACATAGCCACAATTTTCTTGGAAGCTACTCATACTCCATCTTGACTTACAATGTGAGCCAAGTATTCAACCTCTAAATCCCCAAAATCACATTTGGAAAGTTTAAGGAATAATTGGTGGTCACATAAGAGTTGCAAGGATCTGTCAACACGCTAGCACTATGTGGGAATCTCGAGTTTTGTTATAGATCAAGGTATCATCAAAGAATACTAGCACAAAATTGTTTATGAATGGTCAAATATTTTTGTTCATGAGGTTCTAAAAGGTGGATGGAGCATTGAGAAGGCCAAAGGGCATCACTAAAAACTTATAATGACCTTCATGTGTGAGAAAATTTGGCTTAGGTATCTCTACCTCTTTCATTCATATTTGGTGGTATCTAAAACAAAGGTCAAGTTTAGTCAAAAACTTGGTGCCATGAAATTCATCCAATAGACCATGAATAACTAAGAAGGGAAATTTGTCCTTGATGGTCAACTTTAGAGATTGAAAACCATGACACATGCATCAATTGAATTCCTTCTTTAACACCATAACCATCGATGATGAGTAAGTATTGGTATTGGGATATATGACTCCAACTTCCAAAAATTCCTCAATGATCTTTTATATTTCATTATTATATGCAAAAGGGTGCCTATAAGGATGCACATCAAGTGGTTGACTACCTGGAATCAGGGGAATACCATGGTCATGTTCCCCATGTGAAGGTGATTAACCTTAGGGTGTTTCAAATACCCGTTGATGTTTAATGAGGACCAACTAGAAATTAGGATGAATTGCCTATGTGGGGTTTTCCACTACTTGTATGGAATTGAATTGTGCAATAATGCCTAAGTTTCCTTTCTTCAATAACTTCTTCATACAATGAGAGGTGATAATTTCATGGGAACTAGATGTAATCCCCTCAATGGTATGTTTATGCCTAACCTTAGTGAAGCTCATGTATAAATCCTTGAAATCCATGGTGACAAGTCCCAAAGTGCATAACCCTTTTTCCTGAAGAACTACATCACAACCACCCATTTCAATAGCGAACATGTGACATTTGATATGATACTTTCCCATTTTAAGTTTCAAATTTTCACATCGACCACTAGATTTCATCATACCACCACTACCTATCATAATTTGAAAATTAGGTGTGGCATGGACATAATAATAGGTTTCTTCGGCCACCCCCCTATGAATAAAATTGTGGGTATTGTTGTTGTCAATCAAGACAATCACTTTGCAACACTTGATGCAACTAATCGAATTCAAAGTTTTGGGTGCTTAAAAACTTGATAAGGCATGGAGAAAAAATTGGGGTTCCTCGCAAGGAGCTTGCAAGGTGGTTTCTTCTTCCATGGGAAGGGTTATGTTCTCCAATGTTGGTTCAAAGGTGTCTTCAACTGGGATATCTTCCAAGTGGCCTTGTGGGGATACATCCATTTGAAATAATTTTTGTTTTTTACATTTGTACCCTTAGAAATACTACTCGTCACAATTATAGCAAATTTTGAGGCATTGGTGTTCTTCCATCTCTTCCTGGGACAATTTTTGGATTCTTAATGGTTGAGAAGTGGAGGGGTTGGGGGTAGCTACCACAGGAGGGAAAGGGTGAGTGATCATTGAAGGTATTTTGGTTTGGGAATTGATCACCATCTTGGATTCTTTAACTCTTTCACAAGATTCCAACAATGTGGTTGGGATTTGCATCATTACTTGTGCTAGAATTTCCTCCTTGAGACCAAGATGAAACATTAGAATTTGAAAAAGGAATTGAATACACCCTATGTGAAAATTTTCAATCACTCAAAGGATGATACTATGCTTATTTGATGTAACTTTCTTAGTCATCCCAGATAGTGAGTGTCACGTTCAAAACAAACATAAATGGCCTTCATAAACTGGGTCCATGTAATGTCTCATGCATATTATTTCTTATATCATTGCAATCATTCTGAATCTAAAAACAAGATCCCCACTTTGATTTTTTGTAGGTCATCAATGATTCCATGGAGATACAAATAATGCTCCATTTTAGTAACCCAATTGTATGGATTAGAACCATCAAACTTGTTCATGTCTACTTTTGGAAAGCAGTGCCACAAATCGTGATCATGAAAGGGCATGTGATGAGTATGGTTACTTGGAAATAATGTATTACACTGCAACTTTTCATCTATTGAAGATTCCCCTACAAGTAGATCATGTGGTTTTCTTCCCCCTTGTATTTTCTGGAGGCAACTAGTGAGCCTATCTTTGAGCTCCTCCTTCTAGTTGGTGAGGTGTTTGGACTTTTGTTGAGAAACTTGTGATGAGATTTCAACACTCCAGTCATTAATATTTTTACTAGATCGAATCAAGTGAGTATGAAAGCTTCTAATACTTAGTGTACATGTGCTCATTTGTTTCACTACAAGAAGAACACCTTCTAGCGGAGGTTTTTAGGGTTACAAAATTTGGCAAAATTTTCAAACAAACCTCTACTACAACCTCCTCTATTGGTTGTGGAGGTTTTAACGGATTTTCCATGTAACTAAAAATGTTTGGATGGGTGGAGGTTGTAGCGGATGTTTTTTTTCAGTGCTTTTATTGTCAAGACGCATTGGTGTGCCATTAAATAAAACACCTCGATGCACACCTAAATATAAAATGCATCGGAACGACCTTACATAAAATGCACTAGAACGTATATAAAACCAAAAAAACGCATTGGTGCACCATTACATAAATTCTTGGTGTGTACATAAGATGAAAATGTATTGGTGTTCCATTACATGAAATGCCCTAGTGCGTACATAAGACGAAAATGTGTTGGTCCTCCACTGCATTACTTCCCCGGTGCGTACCTATGACAAAAACGCATCGGGGCAATTATAGTTATTACCCCTCAAATTCCCATTTTGTTGTATGCAACACTAGTGCACTCATATTTTATGTTTGTCTCGATGCGTGTATAATTTGTACGTTACGATGCATGTATTACCCTATGCGCCAAAAGGTACTGAAATTTTAAATTTTCGATGTGAGATGTCTGAGTCATCCTTTGTTCTGAAGCACCAATGCGTTTGTTTTATTTAATGCACGAGTGCATTAAATTTATTTAAAGAAGTGATGTTGTTATTATATTTAAAGAATTGATGTGTATTTATCACATGCCCAATGTAAAATTTTAAAACAATATATATTTTCGCACGTTTTTTGCACCGGCGCGTTTATTTTATTTAAAGCATTGGTATTGTTATTATATTTAAAGAACCGGTGTGTATTTATCACATGCCACCATAAAATTTTAAAATGATATATATTATCACGTATTTTATGCACTAATGATTTTGTATAATTAATATGCACTAGTGCTTCAGTATGCTTAATATGTGTCAGTGCATATAACCCTTCAAAAAAATCAATTTATATATTATTCTGGGCACCATTTTGTGAGTTCGTAAGAATGCGCCGATATGTGTATATTTTAATTAATTATTTTTTTTACAAATATTTTTTATAATAATATTGTTTTTTATATTTTTGTTATTACATTTTGATATAATGATTGCATCAATGCCTTATCCAACGGATTACACCTCTGTTATTTGAAACAATGTAAATCATTCACATATTAATTAATCAGTTATTTGCAACAATATAAATCATTCACATATTAATTAATTAGCAACGCAACATTTTACAAAATTTGACAATGCAATAAAATAACAAACCCATTTTAATATATATGAATAAGAGACCCATGGTCATACAAAATGGGACAATGTAAAGGTCCACAATAATAAAAATGGAACCAATATGTAATTGTTACACTTATTGGTAACATGTCATCATGCAATTGGGACATTATGTCCGCCACATTAAGCAAAATCCATTATTTTTACACATCAATATTCCAAACCATACAACTTGCAGTAACATTCAATTATATTGATTGGCATTCATCACTTGAACTGTTGTCATTGCTCGAGCTATGTGCATCCCTCATTTCTTGATCAATTGTAGGAAATATTGTATTTTGGTTATTTAAATGAATGTCTTTTGCTCGACTTCTTTTTGACATTCCAACTGCTCATGTTCCATCTACAAACATAGAAATAAAGTGTAATAAATAAATCTACATTTATAATATAGTAGAATATACATGATTGTGTAAATCAAAAAATGTACCATAGCAACGAGTGATTCATAAACCATACACATGCGTTCAAAGCTTTGTCTCATGCCATGTAACAAAAGATATTTAGTTGGCTCCTCTCCATACTTTATTTCTTGCATGTTTAATATGTCATAACAATTCATAGTTGATATAATTAATAGAAAGGTTTCTTATTGTTCCATTAATTATAAAACAAGGGAAGCTAAACAGCATAGCTACTTACAAATTTTTCAATTAAACCTTAATACTTCAACATATATTCAACCCTTAGTTAACCCAATGTTGATCAATTGTTCAGTTGGCTATTATTTATATGCTAGCACCTATTAGAATAAATTCATGGACCAGTGTAAATTAATTATTTAAATACAAAAATCACAACAAAAATGAAAACTTAAATAACATTGAAAACGTAAGTACTCACAAACTTTGCAATCAACCCTTTTCTTCCTTGTCGTCTTGTATTATGTGTTGATTCGGTTCCATTTTGATTTCTTTTCTGCAACAAAACAATTGAAAAATAGTATTTAATATGATAAATAAATTTGATGTACATAAAAGAATATATGAATGATTACATAACTCTGATACTCATTGTTGGGATGCATGCTCATGTGATACAATTATGTTCATTTATTTTACCATCTCCTTGTACACTTTTTTGGACATCCCTACCGGCATGTATTGGCTTTCCCCTTTCTTGTCGCTTGGAATTTTCATAATCTTCTTTAAAAACGAAAAAGCACAATAATTTTTTTTAAATGGATATGAAAGTAAATATAGCAAAACAAAATAATTTGCTAATTGTTGAAACATATTATAAAAAAGAATGTTTAGTAATAATAAGTTTTATATGATTCTTTTTCATTATTCTAAGTTTTGTCTATTGCAATTCTCACAAGTCTCATTGACCATGTCTTTGGTACTGCTTCTTGTAGTGTACGTATAACCCAATTCTTAGAGTCATTTGATTGATTTTTGTATTGTAAGTGGAAATTATGTCTATATGTTATTTCCACTATATCTGTCAAAGCTCTGTAAAACAATTTTCCCCTCTTATTAACTTCAAGCACCATTGTAAATGAACTCATGACCAAGTCGTCATCAACATTTACATCCTTAAGAATTTATGTCCTCTTAGGAAGAGATTCCATTCCCTCTCTATCGGTCCCTGAATAACATTAAAAAAATGTGAAATCGAGTGTTTAAAACTTGTTAGCAATTAATGTCAAGAAAATCATTTTTAGTAAAAGTCAAAGAAAAACTTAATCTTGATTACCTTTTGATCCATTACACTCACTGCATTTCCATAGATATTTTACACTCTTTTCCACTCAAATTGTGAACAATCTTATCGATTTTCTTCAATCTTTTGCTCTGCAAGACGGGGATTAATCGATACATATCATTAATTTAAACTTACAAATATTTCAAATATATTAAATTTTTAATAAAACTTACAAAACTTGCCTCCCTCTCTTCTTGGGATGAGCTTCCATTGTGCTCACTACAATAAGATGTTTTCTTTGAACTTCTATCATCCATATTATATATAAAAAAAATAAGGAATCATCAGAAATAAAAATTATGAAATTGTTATATAATCTAGTATTTCAATGTGTGTCATTAAACAGAATGCATCAAGGCTTCAAACATATATGTGCATCGGTCTGTACTACTAGTCATTGTGCACTGCTACCCATATGCATATGATACGAAAATTGATACTATTAATTTTTCCGACCAATCAATGCTTTTCACATATATGCATGCGCTCTGGTGCACTTTTCTATAAAGTCAACACCGGGTCTAAATCTCCTTACAGTGCGCACGGGGGCAATTTTCCTGTACAGAGTGCATCGTGTACCACATAATTTTGTTTTTTGAAAAAAATCGTTGGCAATGACAGGGTTGGAGGGGTTTGGGATCCGATGCAATGAGTGGTACCATTGCAACATATACCAAACGCCCCGCATGCAAATAAATAAACCCTATAAAAATCTATTGCTTTAAAAAATAAAACCTATAAAAATATATTGCTTAAAAAATAAACCCTATAAAAATAGGGGAACCAAAAAAACAACAAAAAAGCTACAGTTTCCAATACCAAAGGTAACTATGAAACCCTTTTTATTTTTTTTAACATGCATTGAAAATAGTTTGAATCAAATAGGGAAAGATCGAAATTATCAATAGAATGAAATTACATACCTGAAATCTCTTCTCTGCAGATTTGTATGTGTCCTACGGATCCCTTCCAAATTTGGCTCTTCAAAAAAATATAGCCACTCCAAAGTCTTTCATGGTAAACATCTCTTCTAAAAATATTCCCTCTAAATTCTACCAAAAAAATGAAATAATGAATAGTGTTTTAATTTATAAACAAATACGTTATGAAAAAAAAAATTCCCTCTCTTTTTTTCACTGTGTTTTTTCAATTTGTATGAAAAAACACTTATTAAACTATATATTTAAAAAATTAAAATTGTCGTAAAATCAGTGTTCCTCACCGATTAGTGCACCACATTGCGTATATACATAAAAACGCACTAATACCAATTTTATCAACGAAATAGAAATGCAAATCTCTACTATTAAAATTTACGAATATTTTGCTTTGTGGAGGTTCTAACAGATGTAAGGATCGGTGTGTTTCATAGTGTAGCGTACTGGTGTGTTCTATACATACAGACACACCTGGGCATTAGAAAATAAATAAAATCACTGACAACTCTTATATAAAATTCATGCACGTATTGATGATGTGGGGAAAAGAAGGTTATAATATCAAATGGCTAATACTTTAGATTCCAACGCGTTCCATATCGTTCCAAGTTTGTCAACTTCTCCCACATTGTTTGAAGTAATTCTAGATTTTATTTATAATTCATGTATCCAATTGAACTTATGTCATTTATGCAGATTCATTGGAATAATTGTTCATTGAACTTTTGTAGGATCATAAATCAGGATCGAGTTCGAATGAGCAAGTTATTCCACCAGCTCAAAAATGTTGCAAGCTCTTATCAGGAGAAAGATACCATGCAAATGTTTGATGAAAATGGATAGTTGTTTTACCCTGCCAATTGTAACATGTCATCTTCCAGTAACCTACATCCTGGATCAACGATATTACACCATGAATTAGATCACTTTTATGACACGCTAGTGGTATGTGGTTGTTCAAAATGTAAAGGGTTGAAGAAGAACCCTCGATGTGTCATATTCTCTCATTATATTAATAATTGACTACCCAAAGTTGATGGTCTAATACCTCCCACTGCAGTCAATAATCCAATAGGTGATATAGAAAAGACACTTAGGAACACTTCCATATGCTCCTTTTTTGAAAAGTTGGAAGCCAGATCAACTATGTTTCGTACTAAATTGGCCAACTCGTCTCCTTCTATTGAGTCAACGGAGAGTTCTTATAGTGAGAAAAAGTATGATATCAATACTACCCAAAACATCACTACTAAGAGATCAAAAAATGTGTATGAGCTAAGAGAAAAAATGTCCAAGTACACACCAAGGTTTGTTCAATTGTTGGAAGGTAGTGATGACTTCCCTCTTCCTATCCATCTGGAAAGTAAATATCAAACTTGTTACAATCGAGCTTTGTATGGAACGTGGTCGTCGTCCATGCATGTACCCGATGTTGGAACTGAATTCTCTTTTTTTGGTAATGGTTATATGATTTTCAAGTCTAAAATAGATGTTGCAAATTTTGGGTCCTCTTTATAGTCGATCTAATTACTTGAATATTGTCAAATAAAAATAGAGCATTTCCACGTATAGTATCTGCATGAAAGGATATGCTTATGGACACTTTAACAGAAAAAAATTGTCATATATTGGTGGTCGTCCACGAACTCTTAGGATCATCACAGGGATCATAAATAGTTGCAGGGCCTCATTATTTAGTGCAAAATGTTCCTTTGAGGAACACTCCAATGAAAAAGAGTTCTTTATGAAAAGGAAGGCATTCAGATTTTTTTTGTGCATGCAATACGTATTTTGTCTCCTGGTGACGAGTTGTTAATAAGCTATAACTTTCATAGACCACCAATCGCTCGTCAAAAATGCCTTGCATTGGGTCTACCTTTAGATATCCCCTTGGGTTGTAAGAAAAAGATTATTGAGTAATTGTATTTTTGGATTTTCAATGGAACCAATGTAAATGTGTTGCTTAATTTGGAATTTGTTTTATAAAGTGATTGGTTGCATGTTACAATCATTACAGCAAAGATGGGGAATAAGCTCCCTATAACTTATACACATGGACTTTTGTTTATTTTATTTATTGAATGAGGGAATATTGGGTGAATGAGTATAGTAATAGTGATGTTTTAATGTTTTTTGCTCCATAAAAGGGTATTAGGGACCCTTGACATAGCATGAAGAGGAATACCAATATAGGGCTTAAAATATGATTTAATGTCTTATGGGCTCTAGATATGGTCCCAAACCCACATAGGCCATATAAAGGGAATATTTATCCCATGAATATGATATGTGCACCATTATGAGTTTTTCCAAACCCATGATGAGTTTGAAGGCCCTAGTCATGGTTGGAGGATGAAAACAATTGTCTTAGTGCATGAAGCAAGATTTTAGAATTCATGGGACATCATGCATCAGGTTTGAAACCATCATAGGGGGCATGTATAATGAACCTTATCCATTATAAGCCTACACTAGGGATTGTAATAGGGCCTAATATGGCCCACATGTGAAAAATAATGTATTTTCCCTTAAATTTGATGATTTATGGATTATTCATGATGCAAAGGGCCCTGTAATATCAAATAGGCTCACAAAGGAAATATGGAAAGCATCATTTAGTTAAGGATCTCTTATTAATTATGGAGGACAAATGATAGTTGTACATTAGTTATTTGATAAGACATATGTATTAATAATATGATTTTCATTACATTATTTCAAAAAATATGAGAATGAATATTAGTAATTGTAGAATTTACATAGAATACTAATGTCATAGAATGCATCCACATTATGTAAAATTAAAAAAGTTAGGAGGGAAAGTATCATATGTCCATGTTATCTAATGAGTTTATGTCAAATTTTATTGTGTCCTAAAAAACATGGTGGTGGTTGGGACTACATAAACCAATTAATTAAATTCATCATTTCCAAATCGTTTGTCATTGTGTTTCATTTTGACAATATTTTTAAATAGTTTACAAAAACTCATATTTGATGAATTTTCATGCATTTATAGATCTAATTCTATGGTTCAAAATATATTCTTTCATAAAAATGTTATTATTTCATTAATTGTGTGCATTTATGGATAATTTATATATATATATATATATATATA
>ML776641.1:797567-822292 GCA_009831015.1 Picea engelmannii
ATGTGTGTGTGTGTAGACACACACACACACACATAGACAATATGATGATGATGATTAACATGCATTGAAACCAATTGGTCTATTAGACCTTAAGAAGGTAAGATATTACTTCAATTTCTTTAAAATTGTATTTCTATGTTCAAAAAGCATTGAGAGAAGTGTTCCAAGATCACCATAGTTTTGATGAATTAGGAGGTTAGGAAGGTTGGTAATGTGGCAAATATTTTTAAATTGGGATCTAATATGGGTATAGGCATGGAAATCCAAGAGGAAGTGTTTTTCACCTTCTACCCGCTTAGTGTCACAAAGTTGACAGATTCTCTCATCCCATGGTGTTTTGGGAGTTTTTCAGCGTTGAGTTTCACTATGATTTAATGTGTGTGTTTTTGTCTATGTGTGTAAAACACACACACGCACACACGTGTGTGTGTGTGTGGGTGTGTGTGTGTGTGTGTGTGTGTGTGTGTGTGATGATGATGATGATGATGATTAACGTCCATTGAGACCAATTGGTCTATTATACCTTAAGAAGGCAAGAGATTACTTCAATTTCTTTAAAATTGTATTTCTATGCTCAAAAAGCATTGAGAGAAGAGTTCCAAAATCACCATAGTTTTGATTAATTAGGAGGTTAGGAAAGTTGGTAATGTGGCAGATATTTTTCAATTGGAATCTAATATGGGTATAGGCATGGAAATCCAAGGGGAAGTGTTTTTCACCTTCTACCCACTTAGTGTCATAAAGCTGGCAGATTATCTCTTCCCATGTTGTTTTGGGAGTTGTCCAATGCCTGGTTTCACTCTATAGCTCGTGAGAGTTTGTTCTTATTTTAGAAATGTTGATTTCTTTGTTTTCATTTTTCAAAATTGAGAGGTAAGTTTGATCTTCTAAATTAAGTTTGACCACCTCCTTGTAGTATCTTAATTTCCTTTTATCCACTACTACTTTATCACACCACATATTCTCCTTAAATTTAAAAGTGATAATATTTATAATATTATCGATATTTTGCACGATGGCTTCTTGTTGTATTCCCCAATGATTTAGCCAAGATTTGGCATCTTTATGCCATCCCCGCTTCAGCCGCTGGTGGTTTTGGCTAGAGTTTGAAGCAATTTTGGGGAGCCTCTTGTAATCCATGTTGTTTATATTATTTTTGTACGTTAGGTATCTAATTATAGCAATGTTATCAATGGGGGGAAGTTTTACTTCTATGAGGAGGATGAGATAGGGTGTATTGCTCTTAATTTTGAGATTATAAGTTATAAAATTATTTTGGATATATTCTATATTTCTCCTAGATTCTCTAGATATACTGCAACTCCAAAATTTACATCCATATAAGATAATTGGAGTGATGAGAGTGTGAAAGAGGAGCTTTCTTTAATCCCAAAGCCAAAGGTCTGTTGATTTACAATTGTTTTTGAGCCCATAATAAGCTTTCCACCCTCTATTTATCCTTTCTTCAATGCTATAGTTACAATTGAGCTTCTGGTGGATATTGATTCCAAGATACTTCTATGAAGGCACTTCCTCCAAGCTATTGTTGTCATAAAAAAAATTATCATAGGTGATCCTTTTTTATTTAACTATCATAACCTTTGTTTTGTCAATGTTCATAGTCATGCACGTGCTATAGCATAAGTCCTTGAGGGTAATTAGTTGCTTACCTAGGTCATAGGGACTCTTCGCCATAAGAACAATATCATCAACATAAGAAGGAGGAGGATGACTGTACTAGTGAGAGTCGGACCAACACAGCCTGCATCCTCCAAACAATCTTCTAATTTAACAATATAGATGTCGAAAAGGGTAGGGGATAGGGGACAACCTTGCTTGACTCATATATTATAATCAATTTCTTTCGACTAGCCCTCAATGTTCCTAAACTTGGAAATAACTTTCTCATATAGTCTCATTGCATCAACTCTTAACTCAAAATGGATTTTAAGCTCTTCTAACCTATTCCAGAGGTTAGTCATGGGGCACGGTGTCAAAAGATTTTTTGAAATCAATGAAACAAAAAAGGAGATTGGTTTTATCATTACAACACTCCTCTGCAATTTTTAGGGACCTAACCTCCCTAACCCATCACATATGCAGAATAATATATTTTCCATGTAATAAAGGCCAATATTAATAAGGACTAGTAATAAGGAAGAATAACTCAAATGTAAGAAGACCTAATAGAAGCTTCCACTTCTAGAAGATATTACTCTAGATTGTTCTTTTGATAGATAGATTTAGTATAAATAGGATTGAAGGGCATGAGAAGTTTCGTCTTGAGAATTATTGTAATAGAGAGTTGCTTTGTTGGAGGTTTCCCCCTCGAAGAGGAAAGTGAACATTGTTTCCTATCAATAAAGGTATTATTTTGGTGCCATGGTTTCGTCTATTGTGTTGTTCTATCGTTATTCTCTGCAATATTTATGTTTTCATCTATTATAATAGATCGGGTACCTTACAAGTGGTATCAGAGCACTTTCCTTGGCAGAAAATTGTGGGTTATTTTTTTTTCAGGGTAGAGAGATATTTTGGCATCTTAAAGCTACAGAGATCTGTCGTTCAGCGCATAAATCCACGATCGAGGAAGCATACACACAAGAACTACAATTGGTACTTAAGCTCACATTGTTGGCCACCCTTGTAACCCTTGTTGGTACCCCTTCGAGTGGTAGCGCATCAGACCTAACCTATATAATGATCGGCCTAGATATCCTGAAGCAATCTATAGATAAACTGATCGGTCGCTTGATTGATATAGTTCCACCGAGAAAAACACTCAAGAAGATACTCTCTAGTACTTGGGTGGTCGGGTAGTACAACTAAGGGCACAGTCTAGCCTCCTTAGTTGTTGCCCTGAGATATTGGGTCGAGTACTACTATTGGACCCCACACATATATTAGAGAGCTATATCATAGGGAAAACCCTTATCTGTAGAAACTCTTAATACCCTAAGCCTTGGTATGAAAACAGAAACAGAAACAGAATAGACAAGATCTATTGTCATGCAACTTTACCTCATGCATTCTGGTTGTGAAATTACTACACATTTTTTCCTGTTAAGAATTTGGGCCTTTTAACACTGCAATATTCTTTAGATCGTAGTATAACTCCATAGGAAAAAATCCCATTGGATTCCTCTCTTCGCCTTGATCGCAATCATACCTAACATTTTTAAGCAATTTTTTTGGGAATTACCCCATTGGATTCCCCTCATCACCCTGATCGTCATGATACCCTTCACCCATAACCCATTTTCTATGTGGTCCCACCCATCCATTTCTATTTTCCCCCTTCATCATGACCCACACACGTAGCCAAGACCTTAAAGCCCGCTCAATTCCTAGTCCTTTGATTTCGCAAAGGCCCATAAGAAAGTGCGGAAACTCAGTGCCAATATTACCACCATCAATAAAAACATGCATTCCACCATAGATGTCAAAATGGAAACCATGAAACGGGACCTGTCTACCCATATTGAATCTTTCATTGGTTAGATTTGCACCAAGATGAATATCACTAGAAACCTTACCTCCTTTGACCCACATTTTCACAGCGAAGGTGAAACTTCCTCCAATTCCCAGACTTTTCAACCCCATCACTTTCAACGTGACCTACGCCTTTCACGAGTGGATGTGAACAAATTTGATGGCTCAGATCCCACTAGTTGGGTAACTCAAATGGAACATTATTTCTGTTTGTACGAAATTATGTGAGCTGGACAAACTTCTGTATGGTGTTCTCCATCTAGATCAAGAACTTTGGCAATGGTGGAAATGGAGAAAAAATGTTTGCCAAGGGTATGTGGCTTGGACACAATTTGTTGCAGAGATTTATGAATGCTTTGACATTGACACCCATCATTTAGGCCATTTGACAAAGTTGAAACAATATGGCACAGTGGAAGACTTTATAGTTGCTTTTGAGCAATTGGATTTCCACACGGAGGGCATGTTTAAAGCTACTAAAAGATCTAAGGAAACACAACAGGTTGTCTCTTCTCAAACTAGAAAAACCTCCTTTATTCCTCTCCCTAAACCAGTCACTCCCACCCCTCTTTCCACTCCACTCAAGATCCAAAAATTGACCCGGGCAGTAATAGTTGAACGCCAACTCAAGGGCCTTTGTTATAATTGTGATGACAAATATTTTTCAAGGCACAAGTGTAATGAAAAAAATATTTTTATGGCCATCTCTAAGGATTTTTTTGAAGAAGAGGTCAAGGCTCCCCCTGTGGTCGAGTCATTTGAACCCAATGAGATGAATCCACCCTTAGACCCCCCAAAATTTGAACTGGTCATTTCCTTGAATGCTCTCACTGGCTTCTCTACTCCCCAAACCCTCAATATCATTGGTTACATTAAGCATCGGAAGGTCATCATCCTCGTTGACAGTGGCAACACCCATAATTTTATTCATCACTGCATTGCCTAAGAAACTAATTTCTATATCCGAGCAGTCAACAACTTTCAAATCATGATTGTCAATGGAAGGTCCATGAAATTTGGGGGGCGTTGTGAAAATGTGTGTCTCCAAATTGGTCAGTGCCACATGAAATCTCATATGTTTGCTATTGACATGGGTGGTTGTGACATTGTGATGGGTGTCAAATGGTTAAGGACCCTGGGCCCCATTCTCATTGATTTTAAGGAATTAACCATGCAATTCACCCAGGAGGGCCAATAGTTTAAGTTCCAAGGAATCACAACAAGTTCCTATGAGATCATCAGTTCCCATCACATGGAAAAGCTCCTCAAAAAAGGTCATTCTGGAATTATTGCACAACTCCATTCCATTCAAGCCACTGAGACACCCTTTATGCCTATTGACCTCCAATCCATCCTCTCCAAACATCAAGTTGTTTTTTTTACTCCCCATGGAATTCCTCCTTCCCGTGGTGTTCATGATCATTCCATTTCCCTCGTGCCCAGCAGCCTTCCTCCCAATGTTCGTCCCTATCGTCATCCCTTTGCCCAGAAAAATGAAATTGAGAAAATTGTTTAAGAATTTCTCACCGCAGACACTATATGTCCTAGTACTATCCCTTATTCTTCTCATGTGTTCATGGTACTTAAGAAACAAGGCTCTTAGTGCATGTGTCTTGACTTCCGTGCCCTCAAAAAAATCACCATCAAAGACAAATTTATCATTCCTATCATTGATGATCTATTGAATGAATTAAGTGGTGCCCAGTTCTTTACTAAACTTGATCTTTGTTCTGGATACCACCAGATACGTATGGAAGAGGCAAACATTCCTAAGACCTCATTTTGAACTCATGAGGGCCACTATGAGTTCTTGGTCATTCCCTTTGGCTTGTGTAATGCTCCCTCCACTTTCCAAAGCCTCATGATCATGTCTTTTATCCTTTTCTCCATCATTTTATCCTTTTATGTCTTAGTTTTATTTAATGATATTATCATCTATAGTAAAACTTAGACATCCCATCTTTCTCATGTGGATCGAGTTATTCATCTACTCTCTCAGCGCCAACTTTTCATCAAACAATATAAATGTTCTTTTGGATCCTCGAAAGTCAAGTTCTTGGGTCATATTGTTGGCAAGGTGGGTATCAGGGTGGATCCTAAGAAGATTGAAGCTATGCAGGATCGGCCTCACCCTAAGACTCTCAAAATCTTGTATGGTTTTTTGGGTTTAACAGAATATTATCGCAAGTTTATTAAGAATTATGGAAATATTGTGGTGCCTTTCACTGCTCTCCTTAAAAGGAATTCTTTCACCTGGACTCCAGAAGTTGATCATTCCTTTCAATCCTTGAAGGAAACTATGTGCACCACTCATGTCTTGGCCCTTCTTGACTTCACAAAGACCCTTGTCATGGAATGTGATGCTTATGGGAGAGGAATTGGAGTAGTCCTTATGCAAGATGGTCATTCTTTGGCCTTTACCAACAAACAATTGTCAGAGTGACATTTGGGATAATCAATCTATGAAAAGGAAATGTTGGTTATTCTTCATGCAGTGGATCTCTGTCAGCCTTATCTATTGGGGTAACGCTTCCAAATTAAGACATATCATCATAGCCTCAAGTATTTTCTAGAGCGACCTCTTTCATCCCTGGAGCAACAAAAATGGGTGACCAAGCTCTTTGGATATGATTATGAGATCATTTACAAGAAAGATAAAGGCAATGTGGTTGTTGACGCTCTTTCAAGAAAATATGAAGACAAAGGGTCCATTTTTTTCCTCTCCTTCATTGTCTCAGACTGGATCCAAGTTGTTCACCATGAATGGCTACAATATCCCAAAATTTCAAGTCTAATCCAACAATTGCAAGACAATTCTCCAGTTTCTCCAAGGTACTCTTGGCATAATGATGAGATTCACTACAAAGGTCGTCTATATTTAAGTAAACAGTCACAACTTAAATCCATGATTCTTTATGAGCTTCTTGTTACACCCACAGTTGGGCACTCAGGGTTTACCAAAACCTATGATAGGGTCAAACGTTTTTTTTTTTTTCTTAGGGAAGATATGAAATAGGACATTTGCACTTTTGTGGCGAAATGTGATGTTTGTCAACGCAACAAAGGAGAAAAAGTCAAATCCTCGGGAATACTACAACCGCTTCCTATCCCACCCGTTATTTGGAGGTATATCTCTATGGATTTCATTCTGTCTTACCTAAATCAGGAAATAAGTCAATCATCATGGTGGTAGTTGATCGTCTTTCCAAGTATGCTCATTTATGTGCTATTCAACACCCATTCACCACCTCCACTGTGGCTCAAATTTTCATGGATCATATCTTCAAGATTCATGGGATGCCTCGTTCTTCTTTCTCTGATAGAGATCACGCTTTCACCAGCAATTTTTGGCAAGAACTATTCAGGCTACAGGGCACACAATTGCATCTCAGCACCGCCTATCATCCCAAACTGATGGTCAAACTGATATTGTCAACAAGTGTTTGGAAACATATTTGAGGTTTTTTTCATATGAACAACAAAATCAGGGGGCTCAATGCTTACCCCTAGTTGAATGGTGGTACAACACTTCTTACCATACAACTACTTGCATGGCACATTTTAAAGTAGTATATGGAAAAAATACACCTTCAGTTCCATCATACATGTCCAGCGTCTCGAAGGTCCAGGAAGTTGACCAAACTCTTACAGTTCGAGAGGCTATTCTTTGTACCCTCAAAGAGAATTTGTTCATGGATCGGAATCACATGAAGCAACAAGCAGGTCAAGGTCATTGAGAATGTCAATTTGTTGAAGGGGACCAGGTGTTTCTTCGACTACAACCTTATAAGCAGACTTCACTCAAGGCTGACCATTATCAAAAATTAGCACCCAAATTATATGGTCCTTATACAGTTCTCAAGTGTGTGGGGCAGGTGGCCTATCAGTTAGATTTTCTCGGTCATTCTAATCTCCATCATGTTTTTCATGTCTCATGCTTAAAGAATTTGATTGGAACAAAGTATCAAACTCAAACCAATCTTTCCAAGTTGGATGAAGAAGGATCCATCTGGTTGCAGCCACAAGCAGTCTTGAACCAGCGTGAGTATTGTCTCTATCATTGCACCATCAAGGAAGTGTTGGTATAGTGGAAAGATACAACTCCAACAAATTCTACCTGGGAGCCAGCTACCATTCTATAGCAATTTCCTCATATCAAGCCTTGAGGACAAGGTTGTTTTTTAAGGGGGAGGGCATGTTAGGGACCTAACCTCCCTAACCTCTCACATAGGTAGAATAATATATTTTCCATGTAATAAAGGCCAATATTAATAAGGCCTAGTAATAAGGAAGAATAAGTCAAATGCAAGAAGACCTAATAGAAGTTTCCGCTTCTAGAAGATCTTCATCTAGATTGTTCTTTTGATAGATAGATTTAGTATAAATAGGAGTCGAGGGCATGAGAATTTTTGTCTCGAGAATTATTGTAATAGAGCGCTACTCTGTTGGAGGTTGCCCCCTCGAAGAGGCAAGTGAACATTATTTCCTATTAATAAAGGTATTATTTTGGTGATGTGGTTTCATCTATTGTGTTGTTTGGTTGTTATTCTCTGCAATATTTCTTTTTTCAGCTATTATAATAGATCTAGTACCTTACAGCAATGATCCTAAAGATAATAAGGTGGTTGTGTGTGTGTGTGTGTGTGTGTGTTATTGTTATTGTTTCCTATTATTTTAATATTTTTTGTGTAATATGTATCATAATTTAAAAACACATATCTATGTTTTTGCAATAAAATTTTAACACAACCATTTTTTAAAAATTGACATTTTCGCTTAAAAACTAAAAAAAAAACACATTGATTATATTAATACCTTTATTAATTTTTTTATTATTGTTATTAATATAAAGTGAGGTGCATTTTATAGTCTAATATCACACTTGGCATAAGTCATCCCAATATAATATTTGAAATAAAAAAAAAAAAAAAAAAAACATCCCAATATGGAAGATATTTGTACCATCATTACTCATAAACATAACAATTATAAATGTAATTATGAACCATTATTATAATGTTATCGATAAAATAAATGAGAAAGTAACATTTCATAAACGTAATTTTTCTCTTGTAAATATGTTTAATCGACATATTGTATCTTGCTGGAAATTACACAATTCACTTTGAAGAAGAATTAAACATTATATGGCATTAATAGCTATAATTTTTCACAATTACAATCCAAAATAAATGATTTCATAAAGCTAAAGTTAAACATTATATGGCAACTCTAAATTCTAATGAGTGATACATCTTAAATTTAATTTAAAAACAGAGAAATCATTAGCATACTTATATACATCTTATAAATCAAACAATAACAACATCAACGTGATTTGAAAAAACACAATATACATGTGTGATATATTGTTTATAGTGCACCAATGCGATTAAAAGTGCATTGGTGCAGTTGTTATGTAAAAATGCATAAAGAAACAATTTAATTGAGAAAGTATGTATGCAAACTTCCATAATTAAAGTTTTGTAGAGGTTGTGCTTTGCGAAGGCAATCACTCTCTTGTGCCTCTCATAATTTAGCGCATGGACTCGATCCTTTGTCACTTCCTCAGTGTTATGCCTCGTATCTCCTCCTTCATGCGTCGCTTGACTTGTCCAAGATATTGTCTTTGTCATTCCTGTAGCCATAATATGAACTAGCGTAAATCTGCTTATAAATCGCATACCTACACCTCCTCTTCTTCGCCCTCAGTGGACTTATCAAATAACTCTTTTAGGTTAGGGAGGAATTTTGTAGCCCCGAAGTGTCTTTAACTAGGGCCCTTATCGGTGGCACCAAGCACATCAACTTTGTTCCCTTTCAAGTACGTCATCTTGGCCCCTAATTGGGATAATTATGACTCCCAAGCTCTTCGATCGGAGCATCCCAATGCCACTTTACCTTGTTTAACAAAAAATGACCCTAGTGAATGTCTTAATTATAAAATTGTGTCAATATCAAGAATTACCTAAGGTCCATATTATATATTTAATAGAAGTTAAGAAGCACAATTGCAAAAATAATTGATGATGCATCAGCTTTGTCAACATGCCTTATCGCTAAATATTAAGAATTTCCTTGGCCTCATCCTACTCCTCCATGAGATAATCATATGTGTACCTACTAAACCAGAACCATGCACTCGATCACTTTCTCATCTAGAAGGGGCACATGGGAAACAAATTCTCGCTCCCTATGTTGCTAGTCTCCCTTGTCCTGCTCTCCCATTTCTTCCACCACATCCTCATCTTCCTCGAATAGGACCAAATTAATGGAAACTACCTCCCTTCTCTTGATCGTCAATATGGCCTCTCTTTATATAGACTCCCTGCTCTTGGCCTGCATCTCCTCCTATGTGCGCCGCTCAACTTTCTCCAAGATATCGGTCTTGTCATCCCTGCCACCATAATAATTCATCATTTTGCTTTTAAATCACATACATAGACCTCTTCTTCTTCTCCTCGAGGGGCTTATCAAATAGCTCTTTGATGTCGGGGAGGAATTTTTTAGCAGCACTTGTACAATTTATTGTTGAAAGATAAGCCCCAACAACTAATTGTACAAGTGTTGCTGAAAAATTCCTCCCCGGCATCAAAGAGTTATTCGATAAGCCCCCTAAGGGGAAGAAGAGGAGGTCTAGGTATGCAATTTACAAGAGAATTTATGTTTTTTATTATGGCGACAGGGATGATGAGAATGGTATCTTAGAGAAAATCGAGTGGCCCGTGGAGGAAGAGATGTAGGTGTTGGTTGTGGAGACTAATTATGTTCCTAATTCAGAGGTCCTTTCTTTCAGCCATGTTTATACCCCATGAATACTTTACACCTCAAAAGTATGTACACTCTTCCACATGGGGGAGTGCAGAGGGGGGGTACCCCCTCTGTGGGGTTTGGGGGGGCTATCTTCCCAGCTGGTGGGTTCGGGGGCAAAGCCCCCGAAGGAAAAATTGCCTTGTAAATGTATATTGTAATTTCATTGTAAATCTAGACCGTTCATTATAAGGTCGCAAATCTAACGGTATAAATTATGTTAGGGTTTTTTTCCCTAGAAGCCAACCCTCTGTTATGAGGGAAATGTATTGCGGCTATGCATTATGGCGAGTATTGTATTCTCAGACAGGAGACTGTGAGAGAAATAAGAGGAAGTTACAGCAGGTTTTGTTGTAGGTTGTATCCCTTCATTTGTTGGATAATAATAAAGGAAGGACCTGGCAATTTCTCTGGTGGACGTAGTCCACACTGGGTGAACCACGTAAATCTGTGTCTCTCTTGTATTGTGTATCTTCTATGTTTTTTTTCCACATTTGTTTTATTTTATTGCTCCACGGTCCTGTTTTTCTAACAGTAGGCCAGAGCGTTGAGGGAGTGGCAGAGGATCGAGTCTATCTAGAGGGAGGCTAGGTTGATGATCAAGAGTAGGGAGGTCATTTCCATTAAGTTGGTCCTATTTGAGGAATATGAGGATGTGTTGGAATAAATAGGAGAGCACGATAAGGGAAACTAGTAGTAGAGAGAGTGAGAGTTTGTTTCCCATGTGCCCCTTATGTATGAGAAAGCGATCAAGTGCATGGTTGTGGAGAAAAAGAAACATGATGAGCTTCTTAATAAGTACATGAGTGAGGATCTCATGGAGAATCAGGCCAAGGTAATGCTTAATATTTAGTGATAAGGCATGCTGACAAAGCTTATGGATCATTGATTGTTTTTCCAAATGTGTTTCTTAACTTCTATTAAATATATAATATGGAGCTTATGTCATTCTTGATTTTGAAACAGTGTTATAATTAAGACATCCACCAGGGTCCTTTCTTGTTGAACAGGGAAAAGGGGCACTGGGAAGCTCCGATCGTAGAGCTTGGGAGTCCTAATTATGACCAAGTAGGGGACAATATGACAGAATTGGAAGGGAATGAAGTTGTTGTGATCGATGCCACTGGCAAGGGCATCGGTTAAAAATATTCCAGGGCTATGAAATTCCCCCCCATCCTCAAAGATCAATTCAATAAGCCCCTTCGAGGCGAAAAAGAGGTGGTGTAGGTATGTGATCTACAAGTGAATTGACACTACATGAATGGTATAGGTATGCGATCATATTATGGCTACATGAATGATGAGAACGGTATCTTGGAGAAAATAGATTGGCCCATGGAGGAGGAGGTGTGAGGCAGCGCACTGAGGAAGTGGCAGAGGATCGAGTCCATGAGCTAAATTATGAGAGGCATCAAAGAGTGACCTCTATTTTTGTCTATGTAAAGCAAAACCTCCACAAATATTAAACGTGGAGGTTTGCATATGTAGTTTGTGAATTATTATTTTTTTCTTCTAGTTGCTACTACTACTACTCTCAATGTTGTCGTCATATCTAATTCACATAAAATCCTTTTTAGGCACATATATATAGATAAAATGAATTTAAAATATAACAAAGGTGTGTTAAATATAGACAAATGAGTGTTAAATATAACGCACCAATGCATCCTTGTTAGTTGATCATCGATATCTATAGTGGTGTGTTGTGATATATATCACATCGGTTAAGGGTTGTCATACAAAATGACCCGCGATGCCATTTCACATATGAACTATGTAACTCGGGGTAATTGGTTCTACGAAACGCACTGCAATAGTAGAATTTGTTAATGATCAACCAAGTGGTGTTCTTGGTTATATGAAACACATCAACAATCTATGTTCATTTAAGCACCATATGTTTTTTAATGGTGTGTTTCCTTTTTTGAAGCACTAGTCACGGACATGTTTCAAAAGATGCACCGTAATGATAATTTTTAAAATATTTTTCCCAGTGGAACTACCTTAATCGTGTTGGTGCGTTTCGGTGAACGTAATGCATCGACAATCCATTTTAGCTTTGTATGCATTGATACCAGTGTGTTTGTCTTATAACACACCGATAACAGGGCATTACATAAAACCAACCGATATGGTAAATTATTATGTATTTTTCTCATTGTGTTATAGTACACATTACTGGTGCATTGTATTTATTTGACACATCGTGGAGAAAAAAAATTGTTTTAAAAATAAGGTGGTGCATTCAATTAATAGAATGAATCAGTGCGCTTATCTCAATTGGCGCACTTCCTGGCATCTTAGCAGTGCTTACCATAAGATGCACTACATTGATAATTTGTGAAAAATTGGCTTGGTTTCATGCTCTTTACATTACCGGTGCATTGTTTGGACCTAGTCACACCGATAGGTGAAATCATTTTATAGCAACTTAAGCAATGTGATGTGTTAATGTAAATGCATCGGTGTTGTCGTGCTATTGGAGCACCAACGTTTTGTTTAATGTTGTGTTTTTTTAATGCTACGTTTTGTTGTCGAGAGCATCGGTCACGGGCCATCCACCGAAACACCCCACAACACTGGTGCATTTGGATATCATAAATGCACCACCAACCCAATTTTTATGGAATGTAAAGACGGCGGTGCACTTTCTCTAACTGACAACACTAGTGAGATATAATTTCTAGAGCACTGGAATGATGTTTAGTGGTGCGTAGTCTAGTATAACGTATAGGTGTGGTTTGTGGAACTATGCTCACCACTTTGTTATATATCATTTATTGCAAATTAAGTTGTGTGATGTCTTATTGAAGCACCTCCATTTTGTTTAATAGTGCTTTGTGAAGCGTCGAGCACTGGAAATGGGGTGTCAAAGGAAACACTTTGTAATGCGAAATAGGTCAATATCTCTTCCAATGCAATTTTGTTAATGGAACCGGCGCATTTGTTTAAAATGGTTGCACCAACTACTTGAATTTTATGTGTCGTCTTTTTTAGTGGTGTACTTGGTTAAATGAAATACACTAGTGCTTAAGTGTTCAAAAAACACTGACATGTTATTTATTGAGCATTGTCTTTTATAATGCACTGGATACAGGTTGTTTAAGCGAAAGAACTGGTTAAGATAAAACTTTGATGCACTAGAAGCGGTGATAAAAATTTGATGCACTGGAAGCAGTGCTTACTCTGAAGTTAGCATAGGACACACTGCTCGAGGGTGAGTCAAATCGAAATGGTGCACCGCGTGGAGTCGGAAAAACAAAATTGAAAAAAGTCCCAAATTTCAAGCTAAATTCAAATTTTAAACTGATGAAAATGAAAATGGGGAGGTAATAAACAAATTACCTGGACTCTTATGTCTCGAGGAGGAATGGTTCCATCATTGAGAGGAAATGAAAACTTTGTGGTAATTTCCAAAAATTAGAAATTTATGGAATCGATTAATGGAGCTATCCAACTCATCGAGGATTATTGAAAGCAATGCATTCATGAAAATAGTGTAAGCATTGGTGCTTTCTTGAGAGATTGAAAGCACGGGATGAGGTGTCACAATGAAAATCAATCTGGTAATTTCTTTCTGTTTACCCATATTGCGGTGCGTTGTCGTACATTTTTACGCACCAGTACGGAATATTCAATGGCATCGGTGTGCTTTGATAAGTTCTTGTTATTTTTGTTATAAATTATGATGGTATGTTTGCACATCTACATGCCAAAGCATTATGTTGTAGTTGAGCACTGGGGAAATGTATCGTATAGGTGCACGAAATAAAAATGTCTACAAAAAATTATGGTCTCTCGTGTCCTCTAACAACCTCTACTATGAACAATGACCGTGTGTTTGAACATTTAATCATTGATGTGGAATGTAGATGCACTGGTGTGTATATACCTTAAAGGTGTGCTGAAAAAAAACATCCGCAAAAACCTTTGGTCGCCTGCCTCCGCTAACAACCTCCGCTATAAATAGCTAAGGGATAAAAATTTTAGGGAGGTTCCGTAAAAACCTCCACAAGAAGGTGTTCTCCTTGTAGTGTTTCCATGTTGCAAGTATGGACCATGGGACCACTTAAGAGCCCATCAATGTGATATTGTTGACTTATCTCAATATGATAAGGAGTTGATTGAGAGTCTTTTGAGAGGTATCACTAACAACTATAATGTTGGTCCACAAAAAAAGGTCGCTAGAGAGGTATACCACCATAACTAGCACAACGTAAGGAATCTTTTGAGAGAGGTCTCCCACAATGTTTCTAGTGAGACTCTCTCTCTCTCTCTTTCTCTCTATCTCGACATTGTTGGGAGTATTATTTTTTTTAATAAGAACTAGGAAATGTGGATAAATCCACTTTAGTACAAAAAAGAGGTCATGAATGACCTTCGAGAGATAGAAGCTTTGAAGATTGGGACTGCTAATAAAAAAATTATGTCCATTGACTGTCCACCTTCCCTAGCTATACCATATCTATTGTATTTCGAAGAATACAGTCTATAGAAAACTTCGTTTATATATAACGTAAAACAAAACATGACACTTGAAATTTAAAAATTCATCTACCTGGTTCTTTTTTTATCTTCGAATGTCCATGATGCTCCCAAATTGGATCTGGAAAGGGCTCGTTGAGATCCGAGATTTCATTTACTGTGGTTGAAGTTACATTCTTAGAATCTGTGTGGGTGCTTGTTGGGGTACTGGGTTGTTGGTGACTTCTTTCCATCTAATCCACTTGGCCTTGCATATTCACCAAACTACTACGTTGCTCCTCGATTTGGCTCCTCTGAGCAAATATTTTGTCTTGCAATCTCTCAATTAGATGCCTATGCTTAGAGAGGGTCTCAAGCTCGAAGGTTAATGTAGAGTTGAGTGCTCCCATGTGGATTCACAACCTTTGACACACTGTGCACTCTATCTCTGGTTCCGGCTACGCACTCTATTTTGGTGTACTATAGAAAGAGGATGGCCACAGGTTTATGTAAGGCTAGTTTTAGGTGGGCTTAAAGGGCTTCTAATATACCTTAGGGTACATGAAGGCAATTTCGTATACAGGTGATGTTTGATGTGGTACTACTCGAAGGGACACCAATAGAGGTTACAAGGGTGTCTAACTAGGTGACATGACTTGTATTTTCTATGTGTATTCTTCCCCAACCACATGCTTACTCATTAAACAACAAATTTATATGTTCTTATAAACATTGTACATGTCTCTATCCTAAAAAGATTCCGCTAAAATTTGGAGGCATGTTGGCTTAGGATAGAGCTCTAATACCACTAGTAGTGTTCCTTAACCCTTAGACTTGAAACACAAATTAATTATATAGAGATTATAAATGCAGAAAAATAGATACAAGAGACAAATAACATGAAATATGCAAAATATGCCCCTATATTGTGAAAATTGCCCATATCACGGTGCACCATCGGACATTTTTACGCACTGGTATGGAAAATTCAATGGAATCGATGTACTTTGATTAGTGCTTGTTATTTTTTATATAAAAATTATGATGGTGTGTTTGAACATCTATGTGTCAGTGCGTTATGTTGTAGTTGAGCACCGGGGTGGATGTATCATATAGGTGAAACGAATGAAAATGTCCACAAAAATTGTTGGTCACTCGCGTCCACTAACAACCTTTGCTATGAACAGTGACGGTGTGTTTGAACATTTAAGCATTGATGTAGTATGTTTAGGGATTCATCGATGCATATATACCTTAAAAGCACACCAAAAAAAAAACTCTGCGAAAATCTCCAGCTACCTGCCTCTGCTAACAACCTCCGCTATAAACAGCTAAGTTATTTGGGGAGGTTCCATAAAAACCTCCGCAAAAAGGTGTTCTCCTTGTAGTGTTTCCATGTTGCAAGTATGGAACGTGGGACCACATAAGAGCCCATCGATGTGATATTCTTGACTTATCTCAATATGATAAGGAGTTGGATGACAGTCTTTTGAGAAGTATCATCTACAACTTTAATATTGGTCCACAAAAAAAGGTTGCTAGAGAGGTATACCATTGTAATCAACACAACACAAGGAATATTTTAAGATAGGTCTCCCACAATGGTGCTAGCAGGACCTGGACCTAGACTCTCTCTCTCTCTCTCTCTGACACATTGGTGTTGGTGGGAGTATTATTGTATTGACAGAATTCCCAAATTCCTTCTAGATGTAAAGTTGTAGGAATTTCGTTGGAAGATTGTAGATACTAGGGTTTGCAACTCTCTCTCTCTCTCTCTCTCTCTCTCTCTCTCTCTCTCTCTCTCTCTCTCTCTCTCTCCACATTGGTGGGAGTATTATTGTATTGACAAAATTCCCAAATTCCTTCTAGATGCAAAGATGTAGGAATTTTGTTGTAAGACTATAGATATTAGGGTTTGCAAGGTCCTAAGGAAAAAAGAGTGTTAATTGATATATCTCTATGATATAATAAAGGGTTTCCAACAATATTAATTGACCTAATCTTTCATGACACTAACTAAGAAGGACAAACCATACCCTTAGGTGTACTACTTTATTCCCTGGTATGTTAGAATGAGGGAATCTTCCTTATTGTTACTTTCAGTGTACTATAGAAACAGGATGGCCGCAGGTTTATGTAAGGCCCATTTCATGTGGGATTAAAGGGATTCTATTATACTTTATGGTATGTGGAAGACAATTCCATATACAGGTGATGCTTGATGTGGTACTACTCGAAGGGGCACCAATAGAGGTTACAAGGGTGTCTAACCAGGTGACATGATTTGTTTTTTCTATGTGTATTCTTCCTCAACCACATTCTTATTCATTGGACAACAAAATTCTATGTTTTTATAAACACTAGACATGTCTCTAGCTTAAAAACATTCTACTAAAATTTGGAGGCATGTTGGCTCAGGAAAGAGCTCTAATACCACTGGTAGTGTTCCTTAACCCTTAGACTTGAAACTCAAATTAAGTGTGTGTGTATATATATATATATATATATGTATATGTATGTATATGTATGTATATGTATGTATGTATCTACATACATATATATTTATATGAATGGACATCTAAGATTTATCAAATCAAAATATATGATGATGAATATTAGAGTCCACTAAAGACCAATTTAGTCTATTGCAACTTACTAAAATAAAAAGGGAAATTAGTTAATATGTTAACATAGTGTTTTTATGGTCACAAAGATTTAAGAGAAATTTTTCCAACTCTCTTTGGGTTTCATAATTTAATAGGTTATGAAGATTTATAGTGCTACAAATGAATTGAAAAAATCAAGGTCCAGCACACTAACCTCCCTAATTTATGTGACCTAGGAATTAGTCAATTGATGTATGCAACCATCCTTTTTTAATAAGGCCTATTGAATAATAGCAAATACTTATTTAATGTAAAAGGGTCATCTTTATTAAATAAGGCCCACTAGGTGGTTGGTATTCATTAATGATGGGACCACAAGTAATTAGGATATTTCTATTGAGAATATATTTTAGAAAGCTAGGAGGCTATGGAATGTTTTGTCAAGTATTGTTTTTTTAACAAAATAAAATGGTGTGTAGCTAGCACCAACAACCTGCAAGCCAGTACTAGCAGGAACTTGTGATAATTAGAAGAAAGAAAGTAATGCTCACTCACCTCTTCAAGTGGGGTGACCTTTCACTCAGCAAAGTCACAATTACAACAATACTTGACAAAGAGTGTAACTTGAGTGGGCCTAATGGTCAAGAACATGTATTTTCTCCTTGGAGGCTACAAGTTCAAAACCAGTGGGGGGTAGAAGTTGTACATGTTGTTTAATATTTGGCCTATTGCAATGAGGCTAGAAGGGTAGACGACCCCTAGGATAGAATCGGATAAAGTGGCTTCGGGAGGTCTCGACCCTTTCCAAGTCACGAGTTCCTGCTAGTACTGGCTTGCAGGTTGTTGGTGCTAGCTACACACCATTTTATTTTGTTAAAAAAACA
Organism: Picea engelmannii; assembly: GCA_009831015.1. Lineage (NCBI taxonomy): Eukaryota > Viridiplantae > Streptophyta > Pinopsida > Pinales > Pinaceae > Picea > Picea engelmannii. Next base: position 815,824 of record ML776641.1, read on the forward strand.
ATACTTGACAAAACATTCCATAGCCTCCTAGCTTTCTAAAATATATTCTCAATAGAAATATCCTAATTACTTGTGGTCCCATCATTAATGAATACCAACCACCTAGTGGGCCTTATTTAATAAAGATGACCACTTTACATTAAATAAGTATCTGCTATTATTCAATAGGCCTTATTAAAAAAGGATGGTTGCATACAACAATTGACTAATTCCTAGGTCACATAAATTAAGGAGGTTAGTGTGTGACCTTGATATTTTCAATTCATTTGTAGCACTATAAATCTTCATAACCTATTAAATTATGAAACCCAAAGAGAGTTGGAAAATTTTCTCTTCAATCTTTGTGACCATAAAAACACTATGTTAACATATTAACTAATTTCCCTTTTTATTTTAGTAAGTTGCAATAGACTAAATTGGTCTTTAATGGACTCTAATAATCATCATCATATATTTTGATTTGATAAATCTTAGATGTCCATTCATAATCTCCTCGTAATTTATTTTTATAAATATAACTTTAAATATTAATTTTTTCAATGAAATACACATCTTAGGAAACCCATTGAGCACTTTCCCTCATTTCGAGGATGGTTCCCAGGGTAAATTGGCCAATTGTAGTGTTGGAAAACTAACCCATCATGGAAATCAAGTGAATCAAACAATATTCATAGAGGTGGTTAGCCATCATTAATGAGTACCAACCAGCTAGTGGGCCTTATTTAATAAAGATTACCATTTTACAATAAATAACTATCCACTACTGTTTAATTAGTCTTATTCAAAAAGGATGGTTCCATAGATGAATTGAATAATTCCTAGGTTGTCTAAAGTAGGGAGGTTGGTGTGGGACCTTGAAATTTTCAATTCATTAGTAGAACTATCGATCTTCATAACCTATTAAATCATGAAAATCAAAGAGAGTTGCAAAACTTCTCTGCGATCTTTGTGACCATAAAAACAATATGTTAGCATACTAAATAATTTCCATTTTTATTTTAGTAAGTTGCAATAGACTAAATTGGTATTTAGTGGACTCTAATCATCATCACCATATATTTTGACTTGATAAATCTTATATGTCCATTCATAATCTCCTCGTAAAAATAAATTTTATAAATATAACTTTAAATATTATTTTTTTCAATGAAATGCACATTCTAGGAAAGCCATTGAGCACTTTATCTCATTCGAAAGATGGGGTAAATTGGTCAGTTGCAATGTTGGCAACCTAACCCAATAAGGGCATCGAGTGAAGCCCGCAACATTCAGAGAGGCAGTTAGCCATCAATAATGAGTACCAACCACCTACTGGGATTTATTTAATAAAGGTGGCCATTTTACTTTAAATAACTATCAACTACTATTTAATGAGCCTTATTAAAAAGGATGGTTGCATACATCAATTGACTAATTCCTAGGTCGCCTAAAATAGAGAGGTTAGTGTGGGATCTTAACAATTTCAAATCATTTATAGAACTATAGATCTTTGTAACCTATTAAATCATGAAAATTAAAGAGACTTTGAAAAACTTTTCTTCAATCTTTGTGACCATAAAAATAATATGTTAGCATATTAACTAATTTTTGTCTTTATTTTAGTAAGTTGCAATACACTAAATTGGTATCGAGTAGACTCTAATAATCATTATAATATATTTTGATTTGATAAATTTTATATTTTCATTCACAATCTCCTCATTAAAATAAATTTTGTATATATAACTTTAAATATTTTTTTCAATGGTTGATTGCAGTGTTGGCAACCTAAACCAGTGGGGACATCAAGTGAGATCCACAATATTCTCAAAGGAAACCACCCCTAAGACTTGACCATGTGACCTCCTGCTTGTAATTCTTAGCAGTCAACCACTCAAGCTAACCCACTCAATTATAACTTTAAATGTTGTATAATAAAATTTTAAAAGATAAAAATATAATAAATACATATATACCATTTTTAATTATAGAAATGAAATTTTGAAAGTTTATTTATTTTATAAGTGTTATTAATTTTAAAGAAAAATAAACATCATGATGAAAATAATAATAATAAATCATTTACAATGCATATATATAATGTTGAAGAAGGGTATGAATTTAATCTTTTTTTGTTAGCCATAATTGAAATACAGTCATAAAATCTTTGTTAAAATTGCAATTTTGCAATTTTGGATTGTTGAAATAGTTGTTTTTAATGCAGAATGCAGAAAATAAGATTTCACTACTGAATATCCCTACTTTTTTCATTTTGCATTAAAAACAACGATTTGAACAATCCAAAATTGTAATTTTGGAAAATATTTTACAGTCAGATTCTTACTATGGCAAACCAAAAAACGTCGAAATCTTACAATGTTTAGCATTCTTTTATTAGTCGTAGTTTAAACGTTTTACTATAATATGATTTTGCAATGTTAAATATTGATATTTGCAATTCTATAAATTTAAAATGATTCTTGTGGAATTTTAGGCAAAAAAATGTTGATTTCCTTTCACATTATTTTGAAATACTTAAATTACAGCTAATATATCAATTAAATAATTTACAATGAAATATATATATATATATATATATATATTATTTTCCCCCGGATGGGGTGACATGTACTAAACACACCGACCACACTGAGAGGGGAGAGTGAATCAGTGTGAGGCTCTTTTTATACTTCTTACAAAACTTTAGTTAGCAATCACCATTTACTCATTACTTCCATTCATACTTAGTTGCTTGCATGTAAACATATCTCAACAAGATACATCAACAATAAGGAACTATGAACCATCACAGTAATGAACACAAAGAACACCAGATATATGTGTAAACTTTTTGTATTATGTGTTCCAGGAGACTACAATCTCGAGGGTTTGCCAGCACCAACTAAAAATAGAACCAACTCAAAGAGAGCACCAACTCTCAATGCAAGACCCAGCCTACAAATCTCAGCACTAATTGAGAAGAGGAATCCAACCCTCAAGTACAAGACCCAGCTTATAGACAGAAAGCAATCTGTAAAACGGTACCAACAGTCTGTAACAAGACAAGTGCATCAACTAATCAAAACACAACATGTCACAAAACTTGTCACAACAACCTGTCTCATCAATATCACACTACTACATATGGGCGGATTATTCCACGAAATTTTTCCATGTTTCCATTATTTTCATTTTTTTTTTAAATTGGGCAGGATTTTCGTCGTTATTGCCACGAAATTTCGTCACTATAGAGACGATTATTGCATACCTCGAAAAATCGCTAACACACGTGGCTTGCAACGACTAATTGACTTTTTCGGGTCAACTCAGGCATTTTCGTCACTATATAGACGATATTCGATCTATATATACCTGACTTTAAGAGACTTTGTGACACATTTTCTATAGTTGCGACACTAATCGTGGCTTTTTTTTGAGTTGTTTATTTTTTTCGTCACCCATCGGTTTAACAAATCCAATTCTCGATCTACATAGCTCAGATTTTGAACTTGCAAGGTTAGTATGTTTTTTTATTTATGTACTCATTTAACTTGTAAATTTTTGTTCAAAATAAATTTCATGTCAAAATGTCAAAGAATAAATGATTTCATGTCAGTTCAAAAAAACATGTCAAAATGTCGTAGAAGAAATAATTGTGAGGATTGTAGGTCACTGTAAATAAACATATCATAATCGAAAGGAGTAGCTAAAATATAAAAATTTGACAACTCACTGTTTGGTATGGTGTAGGTAAGACAATTACTTGTCAGTACAAGGATTTTTCACTATGAACGAAAATGACAGGAATCTTGCTCGGTTAAGAGCGGCATTAGAGGCGAGGGGTGATGGAAAATGTTATTTCCCTTGCTATGATTGCAGGGGCTTGCAAAGAAAACTACTTTTAATAACGATAGCTGAAAGACATTGTAAGGAGAAGGGGTATGCCGAAGGGGGTTATGAATATCGTCCCTTGGTAAGGATTCAATATTTAATGTATTCTCTGTAATAATCATGATGTCATGAATTTTAGTAATATTTCTTATTGGGATTTTTATATTTTCTATACACACTAACTTTTCTACATTGTTTATAAATATATAGACGATGCCCCCAAAATGTCGACCTCCGGAGAGTTATTTGCCAAGTACTAGCAAAAATAGTCCTTTACAGGGTGATGAACTTTGAGATCAGAATATTGAAGCTGTTGATCGAGCTATTAATGATGGTATGGATGGAGATAACGTTAGTGATTCAAATCAGGAAGATGAGAAACATACATTGATCCAAGACACATTTGTTCCAATGGATGAGGACAACCAGGATGATAGTCATGATGTTGATACTCTACTCGAGAAGTCACGTCAACCTTTTTATGAAGGCTCAACAACAAATCTTCTATCTACTATATTGTTGTTGGTGAACTTGAAGGTTTTGAATGGTTTATCAAACACAAGCCTCACACAGATACTAAGGTATTTAATTTGTTAATTATTTATGCCTGCATGTTCACAAATACTTAAAAGGTTCAATTTTTTCCTATATTGCTATTATTTTCTAATTTGTAAATTAGTATGGATGCGATATCGATGATTAATATTGTTTACATCGACTTATTGTTTTGAATTTTTTAGATTGTTAGGTCAATTTCTATTATCGACGTCAAATATTTTTCCATGCACATATCGAGAAATATCTGTGATTATGAAAGAAATTGGAATGGAGTATCATTCTATTGATGCATGTCCTAATGATCATATCATATACTATGGAAAATATGCATTATAAAATGAATTCCCACGATGTCAAATAAGTAGATATCGAACCGATAAAGCGTCAAAGAAGGTGCCTCACAAAGTTCTTCATTATATTCCGATAATTCCACGTTTCTAGTGGTTGTTCAAGTGCCAAAGTATAGCACAATTTATGGATTTCCATGCAAAGAAAAGAAGTCGAGATGATGTTCTTCGAATGCCTGCAGATAGATCTGCATTGAAGTACATCGAAAAAAAGTGGTCAATTTTTAAAGAAGAACCTCGTAATTTTAGACTTTTGTTGGCAGACGATGGTGTCAATCCATTTGGAGAGCTTTGTTCTACGTACTCAGTGTGGCATGTTTTTGTTATAAACAATAACCTTCCTCCTTGGATGTCGATCAAGAGAGAGCACACAATGTTATCAATGATTGTTCCAGGTATTTAATTATCTTTTATTTGCTTTAAAGTATGACAAAATATTTCATTTCTTTGTTTTGTGCATGGTAATTATTTCTTTTATATATAACGACATCTAGATAATTATAATTAATCATGTAGTTTGTTGAACCAATTAGGTAAGTACCAAGTTAAATATATGAACGTATATATTGAGCCTCTTATCGATGAGTTGTTGAAGTTATGGGTTGGCGTCACTATGTATGCCATCTCTAGAACAATAGGGAAAAAACGATTTCAAATCCATGGAATACCATCATGGTCAATTCATGATGCTCCCAGGTTAACACATTTTTGTGGTATATTGTTACTTTCTTTTGTGATTTAATATTATATATATTTATTGAAAATATCATGCATTACTTTAAATTGTAACTCTAATTCGCTACATTAATTCATATATCTTGTAGGTCTTCAAACAAAGGGTAAATTTCCATGCCCAGTTTGTGGTCCCAGGATAAAATCTCGTCATTCAAGGAGTTTAGGAAAGGAAGTGTTTTATGAGTATATGCACTTTCTGCCTAAGAACCATAGTTATCGAACTACAGACAAAGAAAAAATCAATGGTAAAGAAGAGAATGGAAAAAAACCACGAAGAATGACACCTCGCCTATGGAAGTTGGAATATATTAGAAATCGTCAAGGTATGCAAATTATTTATGTATGACATATTATATAAATCTTTGGTTAATTTCATTAGTATTAATTTCATTTTGTTTGATTAATTAGTGTTAATTTCAATTTGTTGATGTTTCATGAATGTCATTAAGGCACGAATGGGCTTCCACAAGGAATGAAAAGTTACCCGATGCAATTTAGTAGGTTGCCATACTACGAGCACCTACAATTAGTTCATCTATTTGATACAATGCATATCAGGAAGAACATAACAGAATTGTTGTGGAAAATATTAGATGGAAGGACTGACAAAGAGAGAATTGGAAAGATTTGTTGTGACATCCAGGAAGCTAATCACACATTGCAAAGTGTTATTATTATTTATAATGGTGATGGTCGTGAACAGAATACTAGTCTTCCTTGGTTATTGATGGAGCAACAGAGCAATATTGTAAAAGAGGCCATTCAAAAAATTAGGTTTCCGACGAGGTTTTCATCGAACATAAAAAGTATCTTAATGAAAAAAGGTGATTTTGGTGGGGTTAAAACACATGACTGGCATACATTCATTAAGGTAATTAGTAGGTTATAATATATTTCCTTATTGGTATGCATTTTTTGGAAACAAATAATAATTATTTGTTTTTTGTTACAATATGTTC